>DWLS01004465.1:0-13930 GCA_018246255.1 Pachliopta kotzebuea | reverse complement strand
ATTTCTCTATAAAAGAACAAAAAGAATTATAATATGTATGTTTCAATATAAAAAAGTTTACTCTGTATTAATTCACTTATATATGCACGGCTAACCTTCATGATTGCTTTTATACAGCTAACATGATTAAAAATTTTCACACCTGTATATAAAAACCCTGTCTAAGCCTAAGATTTTAATTAAATAATCTTACCTTTTAAATAGTTTGCGAAGGTGAACATTAAACGTTAAAGAAAGATAACTATTTAAGTTTTTTATTTTGACTTCTTTTGTACAATAAGAGTCTATTCTTCTTTATTTCCAGGACCGTTTTTCCATAAGGCTTCGCGAAGCATCGCCAGTCCGCACAAAGGGGTATTAGTATTTTAATTATTAAATAACGTCCTTTTCTAATGCACAAAACAGAGAAGCCGCACCATTTTTTAAAACGCGCGAAGGCAAGGATAAATTAATAAGCTTATGTAAAAGCTTCTCCTTTCAGGATGACCTAGGCAATTTTTTTCATTACCTGTATCACAAAGGGGGAAGAAGCGCCTTTTCTCACCGTTCTTTTCTTCGTAGTGACGTATTTTTTCACGAACAACTTATAACGGATCTGGCGAGCACTCTTTGTTGGAAATGTGAGCGTCTATTTGAAAATTAAAATATTACTTGCTGCATGAAAAAAGTGCGAGAATATCTGCAATATGCGATCTACTATTTTTTGTTATCGGGAAATATCATATCAGCATACGAATTATAAAGACTGCTAGTGACGCCGTAGAAACAATTAAGTGTAAGTAACAAACAAATTTGACCAAACAAGGCGGGTTACACGGTTCGATATTAATATTTTTAACGAGGAGCCGCTTTTATTCAGGGGAATTGCAGTTAGAGGGATCTTATTAATGAACGTCGCAAACTCCTTTGTCCGGCGCCAGAGCATTTCCTGCACAATCGCTCTGACACAGTGTAATTAGAGAGAAAAATTCGTTACTCTGACGTCTAGCAACGTATTTCACTATTGCGGTGGAGTTGCGGTTTTTTTTAAACTTGCCACAGGCGATATGAATAAATTAGAAGATGTGAACCATGTTAATTATACTGAACTATTTAAAAGGTTTATTCGCGCTGCGGTTAAAGTTAAGAACGTTTAAAAAGGTCCGGTGTCGGCGAGTACTTTGCGCCGCGGACCATTTTGCGGCGGGGTGGTATTCAAGAACCGCCTCGATTAATACATGGCCCAAAGTCGGTGAACGTAATTAGATAAAGAGTCATCTTTAAACAAGAAAGCTACGCACAGTACAATTTCCTAAAAGCTTTTCTTCGGCGTTTTACACTTTCGAAGAGAAAAACTTCAGGTATTTGGTGTGGACGAAAGCCCGCGACGGAAGCGTTTAAGCTCTTGGTATTCTGGTAGATTCCAAAAGTGATATTTTTAGTTTTTATTTGGTTTAAATTTAATGCATTATTCGCTGACTGGTATTATAATGGGTCAGCTCCAATAAATAAAGAAAATGCAAATGTATAAACTGCTGACGACATTTGCATAATATTAAAATGCTACGTTCTCGTTTACCTAAACCTGTAAGTATTGAAGTGATCATTGATTAAAATAATCCTTTTCTGTCTAAGATGTTCGTCAATTAACTAAATGGTTAGATTTTCAAACTTTCTTTTTCCACAAGCCAAATGTTATCATTTTGAAAAATACATGCATATGAACCGAATTATTTGTCTACATAATCTTAAAGAATTCTTCCCATTTCGACATGGCTTGATGAAATAGCTCTACGTAGCAGAAGCGAGGCTAATTTAGCGAACTTGACGAAACAGCGTCAGAATTCAGATTTATGTAAATTAAAGTAACTTATTTTTTTTTAACATAAATATACTTTATAACAAAATATAATCTTATGTTTTCTTTATATCTTCATTTGTTCACTTGATTTTATTAACGTCTTTGATGGCTGAAAAACGGGATATTAACTATTCTGTATGTTTGCGTCAAAGTTACTGATCAAGCGTGATTTTCTTACAAATTGGTCATCAGCATCTTCACACCACTGGTAAGAAGTGATTTATACAATTGATTCCTATTGCGACCGATCCTTTGATAACTGAATACCATGACTACCTGCGATCTTTACTAGGTCCGCTGGTCTATCAAACACGCCGTAGTTCCACGTTGCAATTGTCTGTAATCCACTTGAGAATTTTTCTGTTTCACCTAACGTCCGATTTTCAAATGAGCAGAAAAACCGCCTTATAGTGTATACCTATCACGTTCTTTTAAATGTTTAAGCAATATTTAAATAAACAAGAATTCTTTTTACACAATTTATTATGCTTTATTTTATAATTAATATCCACGGGTGGCTTTACTTGTAAAAGAGTAAAACAAACAATATCGGAAAGATGTTGCCTGAAAACATTAAAAATCCACCGATCCGAGGTAGAAGCTAACATGGACCGGATTCTGTTTAATTAACTCATGGATATTGTTTATTCTATACAAAATGTTTTTCAGTTTCCTTTGTATGTAAATGTTGAGGAAACAAGTTGATTTAAGAAAAATTTACTCATCGCCCACCATATTTATATTTATTTAATGGAAACGTGCGGTTTATTACAATACTTCTTTTTCCATTTTGGTTTCTGTGTGAGCGCATTCAAGCCACAGATTTTTAAACATTACCTCTAGTTTTTAATACACTTTAAAGAAATTGAATATCTTCATCGATATTGTATGTACGATTTCAAAAATTACAAAATATTCTAAGAAACCTAAAACATTACTCCTTTTTCAATAAAATTTACTTTTTGGATTAAATGGAAAATTATCGATATTACCTAAAAAAAAATTTCGACCTAAATAAACACAGCTGTAAAAATATTTAAAAAGCATTATAAATAAAACTAACACATATAAGTTTCACTGGAAACTTCGAAGGCTTTCATGCATCCCTGCAGAGATTATCATTAATGTTAAAATAGATTTATATAAGCCTTCTAGTTATTGTTAATTTAATAGTAGCTTTTATTTTATACAGCAAACAATTAAAATGTCTATAAACATAGATACAAGCGAATGATTTAAATTCACAGCGGTACTAATACACTGAATTATTATTTTGATATTTAATGTCATGTAAACTAGTCAATAATCTAGAAATTACTGCTGTGACGAGACATAGTTACTTCATTAGATAATACACATAAGATGTTATCTTATGTCCAAAGGGAATGAGCACAGTGTGATACTGTAATCCTTATCCTAAAGAGCGCCATTTTGTTGTGGGAAATCGTAACACTTACCATCAGGTGAACGACGATGAATAAAATCTAGGCATTGCGATAGAAGTGAAGAGACATACTAAAATTCTTCTGTTGATTCTTTCACTTTTGAACTGTTTCCGAACCTTCTTGATCCCATGCCCCACTTTTGAGTATTTTATTTTATTTGTAGCTTGGCATTTTTCTCTAATTCTTCTCCTCCCTCTCCCAACAAAACGGAATTAATTACTATAGCTAATTTCTTCAAAATAATTCAGATTGCCTAAATTACAGAATTGCCCACATGGGGGGCCTACTCCCCACCTTGGGAAATACTTCTCTTGAGGGATGTGGCGATGGAATTACACTCGTTTCTACGATGAGCTCTAACTCAAAATCCACTGAAATTTGTTGTTCATGCTAACATTGTATAAATTGGTCAGGTCGTATTCGTACTAACAACCGAGATGAGACAATTAACTTTATGAGGACGTAGTGTAGCGACTGCTCTTTTTTCTCCACGCGTTTGTCTACGGTTGTTCCGGTTCGTAAGCCGGCACGATGACCTTATATTATTTATGATCTAGCGTAAAATGTAAGCGTTAGCGAGTCAACTTGCTAATTAAAATGCATTATTTGTTGATTAGTACATATCTTTTCAAGAAAAAGTTGATATTAAATTCCAATACATAAGAAATTTTACGCAATTTCTTAATTTATTTAATATCGCCTATAATCATTTTGTGAAAAATGTGTTGTTTTTCCATAATTGATTATCATAAGTAACTTAATTTCGGTATAGGCAACTGAGTCCCCAAATAGAAAAATATTTAAGTATAATGAATGATGATACATTGAATAAAAGCAGAGGGAAGTATTTTAGATAGAAGACTAATGCAACAATGGGAATAAGTTTGTCATTGAGTATATGTTTAGGTGATGCGAACGGTTCGCTTATCTAGTGGTAAGTTATATATCTGCTAAAACTACTGCTAATTAATATATTTTCACATATCTACACACCGCGTTATAAAATCGGCGACCTTTCGATTGACACCATTGCAAATGCTGCTTCATGATACCAAGTTAATACTTCATAAGCTTATGTGAATGGAGAATAATTAATATTTTTATTTTTTTCATTAGAAATCGCTGTCGCCTGTGTATGGTAAGGTTTTTAACAATCATTCTATCAGCAGCGATGACACGTCGGGGCCCCTCGCAGTTCTTATTGATATGATGACTTTTGGATTATAAAAGACGCGAAAGATTAAATACAGATAGACAACTAGCCATCGCTAGATGAAATACTGTCCTAACTTTGTTACTCGTCTTTATTTATAAGATTCGATCTTTGCGGTACATGGATAGAGAGCGTACAGATTAAAGATGTAAAATCATTCTCTGCCAGTCAATCCTGGTTCACCATTACAGTATCATTAACAGAAATATGATTCGAATGGTAATATTTAAAAAAGTTTTGCATTACTACAAAAATTACAATATGATATCGAGAAAAAGACACCTATTATTATTTAGTTTAATTATATATATACTATGAAAGAATCGAATGTTACTGTAGGAAACGAGAATTAAATTATCTACACCGTTTTATTTAATGCCGGCAATTAGAAACAAATCAATTCATACGTTTTATTACACCTTTTTCCTTATTCAACAAATATACAACAGTCCGAGTTCGAAAACCCCGTGTAGAAACGCGAAAATTTCACAACTATATTAAATTGATTTACGATAACGATTCTTCCGCAGACCAATAAAGTTTCAGGCCAATTAATTGAAAAAGTTAAACAATTGCAATTAATGAAATAAAATTCTCTTTAGCAAATATAATTCCGATGTTATTAATTCGCTCCGGGGAAACTCTGGCCCGTACAAGTGAAACTCGTTTTGTTTGAGTTGCGCGAGAACGCACGAACAAATCGCATCACTTCACGCGACATAATATGTTTTTGTAACGACAATTGATTGTTAAATTGGTATTAACACACTGTTTAGATGTCTAAGTGCAATTAAGCGCATACTTGTGTGTAGTGAACGGCGTCGCGCGCGGACGCACCGCGGCGGCCGGCTTTCCAGCGAAATTGCAGTGAAATCCATGTAATGACTGTGATATGTTCCAGTGCCTGCAGGTGTTCCATTATAGAATCGGAACAAAGGTAGATAGGTAGTAAGTAGGATCAGAATACATTTTTTTTCGTGCGTCGAGACATGCAAGGCCTTCACTAATAGTAAGTGATACGCTTGCCCATAACTAAATTGCCTTGGTTAAGATTGTACACAACACCACATTGCGATCACCGCCTTGAGTGGTGTTAAGTCTGGGTCTATGGTAAGGTGTTCAGTCTCGTTACCCTAGTTATTTCAATAACATATAGCACTTTTCAAACCGGAACACAGTAATGTTTGCTGTGTGCTATTATATTATTTGCCGGCGGCAATAGGACATGCGGTAATACCTACCTAAACAATCTCTGGGAACGAAGATCTACCTACTACCAGTCAATGCTTTACTGAGTTTTAATTATGTTTAAATGATTTTTATTATGATTATGTACATAGCTGATGCTAATTATCAAAAAAAAAATTGAAAATCTAGGCACTGAATGCAACACGAATAGTGTATCATTAAAATACTAAAATCGTGTTCTGAATGCAATAGACATTTACCATGGTTATAGTGTACAGAAAACCGTTACTCTGTCGCGACTTTGAATATTTTCAGTGTACGTGATGAAAATTTTTATAATTCAATGCAAATGATCATCAATAATATTAATATTACGACGCCGTCGACTTTCACGGCGCTTTCGGAAAAGCACGAATCGGCAACGGGGCCTGACGGTAAGATTACATTTCTAAATTCATATTGTTTTAAGTAATTGACGTGCAATAAACACAATTACGGGATCCCATTTCAGATATAAATATCTCGTAAAAAACAATTTCAAATGATAAAACGGAAATGGATTTTAAGTCTGATATTAAATCAGAAAGTAAATTAGGGACGTACTTACGGGCCCCTTTAAAGATATTGCTCTTGCGGCGAGGCCGAAATGAGATTTGTGAATAAATAGGAATTAAAATAACATAAACACACTACCTTTGACGGAAGGTCTTAATGAGAAAAGTTCGATGGCACTTTCATTTTGAGTTAAAGTTGACTGGAAATGGAAGTCGCATCAGCATGTACACGAGTGGATCTTGTTAAGGAAGTGAGCGGAGACCAGACAAATTATAAATAAAATAATTTCGTTACCACTTAAGTCAGACAGGTTTTGTTCGATCTTTCGTTTTAACTTTTCAAATTACACTCGAAATTGTGTTAAAAGTTTTCTGCTGAAGCGTTCGGAGGCGCGAATCAATTTTTACCATCGACAGTCGCACGATTTGCGAATTACAAAGTAAATTTAAGAAATATATTTTTAAACAGATCTATTATATCGTTTTCTTTTAACATACGTATAAATTTTGGCAAATTTACTGAAAACTTTAAAATTTATAATGAATAAATCCTATTTAAAAATTAAATATTACAACATATTTAACAAACTTAAATGAATCGTAAATAGTTACAATGAGCAAATAAATTTTTATCAAATGTATCATAAACTAAATTGATTTGAAAAATCATTTTATATACGATGTCAGAGAAAACTTCTAGTAATAACAGATTTTAATCTTGTAAATGGAAATAGAGTTAATGTAGCCTGTTGGTGCGAAGTTCAAACTTTCTTATAGTTACCTACTTAACTTTAATAGTTAACTGTCTGAGCACATATAAGCGCAGAGTATACTTCTAAAAGAACTCTACTCTTATTCTTTGTTTGTTTATTTATTTTTTGTGTCGCATGCAGATTATGGACCTCGCGATTTTATCAGCGAACTTAAGTCACGCTTCCGAGAAAGTTGCTATCGGATCTGTCAAGTTTTAAACTTGAGTGCTCTCTGTTAAAATTTTTATGGGCAAGTTTTTCACGTGAGTAGTAAATAGGCGGGAAACGTCGGTTGCACTTACCATGTTAGAGAGCAGCAGACGCTGTTTTGCGTTGGGGTCTAGGGCCTGGAGAGGATAGGCGAGGGGCAACGGAAGAGGCAACGGCAACGGTAGAGGGTGCGGATGGGGTACCGGCTGCAGGATCAAAGGCGGGCAGCAGGCGCACGGCGTCACGTAGGACACGCACCCGAGCTGCGGCGGGAACAGCGTGGCGGCGGCCTCCTCGAGGCCCTGCCTGCGTCTCTCACGACCGCATCCGCGGCCGACCACCCAGCACTCGACGGCTTTTTGCCGCCGACGTTCCGATGCTCGACTTCCGGCCTACGACGCCAGAGCCGCGCGCTCTGAACTTCGAAAAAGTTAGGGAAATAAGTTTAGGAGCGAATGGGGGGGGCGGGGGCGCAGGGGAGCGGGAAAAACTGAGCGGTCGGATGAAGCGAGAAACGTCGCGCGCAGGACTCGCGAGTGGAACGGCGTGCACGGCACAAGTCGCCAAGCCGGCGTATGGCGGTGGACTGAGCGGCGAGAGGCAGGTGCGCGAGGCGCGCGGCGCTGGGGGCGGGCCCACCTGACTCACCTGGGCGCCTGCGCCGCGCTAACTCAGCCTCCGCGCGCTCTGCACCACCTCGCACCTCGCATCTCGCACCGCACACCGCACACCGTAAACCTTCGCACCATCACCAACGGTCATTCATTTATCTACTACATATATTACGATAATAATATACACTACTTTTTTGTTTCCTAAAAGATATAATTAATCAACAACAGATAAAACTAATTCAATGATCCTGAAACTTTTCATAACATGAAATTTCTTAGAATATTTTTTTCGACTTTTTTAAAAAATCTTCAATGAACAATATTAAATAAAAATAAAAAAATGATAATTTACATTTATTTACATAATATTTATATCTCGTTAAAGTTATAAAAGACAACAAGTGAACTGAGAGTTCTTTTTATTTATCTAAATGTCATTTCCGCAGCATAGACAACAGTGATAATAAGAACGCAAGTGGAAATTAAGGACAAACTAGATGTAATATTACATTTTTAATATATGAATAAACCTTTTTAAAAATTAAAAGTTTTTAACCGGAAGAAAAGTTATGTTGGTTGTGTCAAAGACTGAAAGCTCACAAACGGTTACCACCCTCGATCATCCAAACTGCAGCTTTCTATTATCAGGGGCCTTCACCCTTTCGAAATGTCTAATAAAGATATATAGCTACCCACTACCCACACTAAGCCCCGATAACGATTTACTACAACTTAAACAAATACAGGCAATAATAACTTAAATAATTAAAAAGCATGAAGCTTATGAACGAAGGCTTAATCACATGATATTCCAAAGTAGATCAGCTTTAAAAAACAATTTAGAAGGCTTAAGGTTTAAACTATATCAATAGGTATACTATATAGTGACAATCATAGTAAGATTGTGAAATTATTGTTTATTGTACGCAAAGGGCTTTTCTATTTTCTGAAGTAAAATCAACAAGTTAATGAATAGGAAGAAGCCTATGAACAAATTGTAGTACAATACTAAAGCAGTTACATTTTTAATAAATCATTTTCTTGACCAAACATTTTCCATAGATATTTAAGTTCATTGTGTTATATATTTTAGTTACATTATATGTAACAAGAATTACAGTTGAAGCATGTGTATTAAATATTTCTTGAAAGTTTTCTCAACCATTAATATTTTGTTTCACTAAATAGATTTAAAATAACTTTGTTACAATAATGTCACAAATAACGAGTACAGACAAAGTCCGCTTAAAGATTATTTTGCTTAAATCTGTCCCGGAGGAGTTAGTAAAAATTGTATTGATCTTGATGATAGAGCTCTTCGTTAGAGGACATCAGAGGGCTTCATTCTAAGCTCATTGTCCGCTTAGGGGGCATTACGTGCCTTTTAACGTGGAGGCACTATTTACCTTTACGAAGATCTTTCCTGAACTAGTGCCAGATTACACACGTCTCGTTACATACACGGCGGCTATTGGCTAACAACAAAGTGGAATTAAATCCTTAAGGCCTCCCCGACGAGAAACAGGAAAAAATAATTGGGGTGTTTCCTTTTCTTGTATAAGACACGTATTAAAGTAATATATTTTAAAAATTAATACATTTTGCTATTTAGTATGTCTTTGGGAAAGTTACCTATTAATTACAAAGAGGTGCATAATTTTTCTGTAATGACTCTAGAAATTCTCACATAAATGTAACGCCATAGCAATGGATTTACAATAATTTATTTGTTATGAAAAAACTTTAATCATCATTGAACAAGGTTTTAAAAATTTGGTTTTTTATACTAAAACCAGCTCTTTATATATTGGAATTTATTATTAGATAAAATTAAATAAAAAATATTATGTTCCCTACAAAGCGGAACTCAGTTTGAATACCAAAGTAGCTTTTACCTATATGTACGGTTACGGTCATCGTGGACTTAGTGCTAGATAATTATTAAAGTAATAACTAATATTTAGTACTTCGAGTCTCATTAAATATAGATGGTTTTTTATTCCTATACGTTGTTGTGAGCATAAGCAAAAATCAATTATCTGTCACGAGAATAACAATAGGGACACGAAGAGGTTGTAACCTCCTCTTCATGCGTCTATTAACAACTCCAGCGTAATAATTCGAACGCTTCAAACATTCGTTACTTACAGCGCCCTTAATCCTCGGCGCTTACGTTTGTATTAGAATCAACGATTAGTTTAACACAACAATCGTCTCAAGTAATGCCGACTTACAGTAACAAATAATGTCTGGCGACGGTACCGGCGTCTGTTTTCGATAGTATTAATTAATTCTTGTCATCGGTATGTACAAGGTAAGATAATTAGACGGCGCGGTAAACTGACATGTGTTTGAAGAGGCAGCGATTCGCGCCCTTCTCTAATCTTTACATACCTCCCTAGCCTGGTGGTGGAAACAGTCAATATGCTCTCACATTGTAGTTTACTTTAAAACAATCTCTTAATATTTTAAATGATGTTCAAGCATTTAAATGTAATTATTATTAGTACTGTAGACCAGCTTTAGATTTCGCATAACTTTAGTGTTGATGATTATGAATTATAAATATGTTTTCGATTGCCACCCCCGTACTTCATATTTTTTTTTCCGGTTTTGCGTCCGTCGATATTTGAGTTTTGTTATACTTCCAAGTACTGTAATGATTTTTCTGCATTATGTTACAATCAAAACACATAGCATTATCTAAATTGATGAAATAACAAAACTTACGTTAGGCTAGCGATTACCCATTGTGCCTAGGAGACTGTAGTGTCTAATAGGAACAATTTTTGATTAAAGCCGAACTAAATAAATAAAAGGTCTTTTAAAAATTTTACGCTTGTTCGTAGTTTATACAGTTATATCTTTAACAATTTTACAATATCTGAGACAAGTGCGTTAAATAAATGTAAACGTTTATTTAAATGTAAAAGTGAAAAATAAGAAAAAACGTGGTCGGATTGCGAACTTATGATTGAGAGAACGCTTCGTTTTCTTTCAATTTCTCCATTAGCGGCTACCTCGGGTAGACTAGGAGGGTTAATTTATCATTTGGTTATGGGATTTAATTATCTTAGTTTACTTATAATTTTAATTGAATCTCTTTTTAAACAAATATTATTGTCTCATTTTAGATAGTACTGTCCTTCATTGTTACGTATATATTCATATTATGAATATTAGTCCTGAAGGAAACCTACGATGTTTATCAAAAGTTAAATATTTTCTAGTAAATTTGATCGAAGTAACTCGAATTTTGTTTCATTACGGTACGGTACGATAGCCGTAGACAAAATCAGTGTTTGTGTGATTAAGAAAATTTAAAAACCGCATAACAAACTGCAAAAGTCTTTCATTCCAACTTTTACCGGGAATTGCACTTAAACTCGTCTATGGCCAAAGAAGAAAATCACGTTTGATTTAAAACAATGTTAGTATCTTCACAATATGCTTTATTCCGATAAGCACATTAAATTAGTAAACACAAACGTTTTATCTACAAAATTGCATGTTATGTTACTGTAATATAGAATTGTGTAGTTTACAGTTCACTTCACGGATTAAGGAGGTACATATACGAGTTGCAATCGATTTCCTCCTAACGATCTAAATAATAGCTTCACATTGTGCATGTGTACGTGTATATTTCTCAAGTGTTTGTTGTCTGTGTAACTTGCTTGTTAGTGTGTTTGTGGCAGTTAAGCAAGTAGGAGGCATGCTAGCGAATTCCACAGTTCAAAGTTGCTGTACGCCCGCGCGGGCCCCGGTCGAAGACCCCTGCGCGTGCGCGCGCCAAGCCGTCTACCAGCCGTATTATGTAACGTGACCTTAACATTGGACGGTGGGAAAGAAGACCTTATTTTGAATGATCAAGCATAATCTGAATATTTACAACGCGAATTACTACTTTTTCAGTCTTTATCGAGGTCGCGGGGTTCTCAAAATCAGTAGTAAATAAATTAAAAAACGATAGCTGAACAGAATATTTAAGAATTGTAAATATTTGTAGTTTATTCCTATAAATGAAAAACCTCATAAATTTTTCCAAGATTCTATAAGAAGTGATATCGTAAATAAGATTTATTTCGTTTAAATAGAAATCGTTTATACGTAAACCAAAGACTCTATAACAACGTTTCTTTAAATTGCTTTAAATCAAAATTAACTTCATAATGCAACTGAATATTGATGCTCAAATATCAATTAACTTCCGATATAAAACAAGACACCGAAATGTAACAACAAACAAATCGTAAATATGCATAATAACGGACAGCGGTAAGAAAACATCCAATGCAGCCATCGCAACGCATATAAATCACCCGTAGAATGTAAGAGAAAAATCGTAAGAAAAAAATTAATAAGCAACTTATAAAAAGCAAAGCGTGATAGTGGCGTCACGATGGTTGATCATGGCATTTACGCTTTGCTAACTAACGTATATGGGAATCGGTTTAGCGTTTTTATACAACATTATTTACAGACCATAAAACAATATAACAAATTGTGGATTTCGTTATATTTAACAGATAAAACTATTAATCATTCGCTACCAAAAACATTTGCCCATTTTAGTTAAATTTGTTAATATTAAATTTATTAAAACAACAGAAAGTTAAAAAGGTGCGTTTTTTACCAATAGGTTAAAAAGTAACTTTAAAAAAATTCATACTAGAACACATTCCAAAAACTGTTTCCTAGTTTTTATAATCATTATTAATGATCTAAAGGTAGTTCCGTAAATATAGATCTACATTAAAACTTTCTCAATAGTAAGAAAAGGAATAGATTGCTAGTTTATTTCACAGTTATATTAATTGCTATTATTATCATCTTAGAAAACATTAACAGTGTACATTTTCTAAGACATTTTCATTTTTCATGTAGTTCAATTCCCATTCGTTTCATATATTTTTTCTAAACAAAAAACACAAAAAGTTTTAAAATACTAAATTCATTTTAAAAATTTTGTTCGTTGGAACAGAATTTTCATTCTACAAAGTGCAAAAATGGACTTTGTACGTCGTCAAAGTGGAACAAATCATATTGGTCTAGTGACTTCAAACAACAAAACAGTATTGAGAGCTCGCCGATGTGTCTTAACTTTTATTTTCGTTGAAAACTTAAAGTGACCATAACACGTCCGGACCTCCGCACGTCGGAGCTTATTCTCAGAGATATGGTGTGGGTTTATTGGGTTTTAAAGTAGGATAGCACTGACTCGCATAAATTCTGAACAAACCTTATAACCTATATATACTGAATTCATATTTATTTGACCTCGGTTTCACATATGTAATTTTAAGTGACAACGAGGCCGCGAATGAAAAAACCACACTGGTTCTGGATACTCTACGCCTCAGCAGAAACGACAATGTTGTTAAGGACCCAAATTTTCAATAAAATATGTAAGTTATAAAAACAATTACAATTACCAACACATGTGGTCATGGAATTCAACACGCTATTTCAATGTCAAAAGGAAGTTGTTAGCCGCTGCATAAAGAGAAGACAAAATTTAATAGGATTCTGCTTCTGATCTTCAAGAATATACGCAAGAGCCTGCAGTAACATATCTTGAAGTTGTAAACTTTTTTTAAGTAATAATTAAACGTCCGACAAGATTCGTTATTGTTTTTTTGTTAGACGATAATTCATTGAAATATAAATATTAATTTTAGAAACCGGGATTAATGTGAATTTTCAGATTATTTTGCGAAGCTTGGCTTTAAAAGAAATATTCATTGATAGAATACAAAAAAAACCTTTGACTGTAAAAGTGTTACTTTCTTCGAACTTAGCTTAGACTTGCCTTCTATAACTTAGATTGAATAGATATAAGGGCAATGGTATGTTACTATTTTATGGCAATACTCTTTCAATCGTGACCAATGCCCAGTCGTTTGCGCTACATTTATTACTGGTAATACGTTTCAGTGCATACTAATCTATATTTAATGGTGATATATTTATAAAAAAAATCGATTTTGCGAGAATGTCTTTAACAATAATAACAATCAGTTACAACTCATCCATTATTTATTTGGGTGAGGTTATAAAAAGCGGAAATGCTATTAAATGGTTTTTGTTCCAATAAAACTCTCATTAATCACT
>DWLS01004464.1:0-13930 GCA_018246255.1 Pachliopta kotzebuea | reverse complement strand
GCTGTATTGCTTTGTGTGTATCTATCACTCCAAATGTTACGAGTTTGTAATCTAAGTGTGTGTTTTATGTAAGCGATTCGTCGACACTATATATGATGTTAAGTTATATATATGATGTTAAGTCTCGTTCCCAAGTAATTTTACTAACTACAACAACTTTTAAACGAGGAGGTAATGTTAGCTAAGTAGTGTGTTTTAAATAAAATAGGTATTTCTTTGGTACCTGTAACTATTTACCTAACTGGAAAAATTGTACCAATGACCATACTATATGTGGCTCTGAGATCAAACCAGGGTCTTTCTTGTTACTAGCTATGTGGCGCTTCCGGATATAAAAATCAAAATTTTAATAAAATTATAAGTCATAAAACTTCGCGAATGTTTGAAAAAACAAACTTGCCGGAGAATATTTTATTTTCCTAATTTCACAATTAGAAGGAGGAATACTTTAAGAAGCGGAAATTTGTCGCAGGCCGAGGATTCTTAACGAATTACATCATTTACTTTTAACGTTTTTCATAAATGAGATATTGAGGTTTTTTGTTGGTTGACACGGAAAATTAATCAAAATCTTTATTAACTTAAAAAAATTAAACGATTTGAAAATTCAATCCTTTCTCCAATTTGTTACTTTAAACGAGTTCTTATGAAATAATGCTTATATAAGGCATAACTTATAACTTAAACATATAAAACTTTGTTCGAAAGAAAAATTTCACCGCAGTTTCTTTGATAAACAGATAGATTTCTTTTATTTCATTTGATAATACCTAAAGTAAACAACTTAAATTTCTATTTTAAGATAAAATACTAGTTACTCCATCAGAGCCTATTATAAAATAAAGTCACAAATATTGCAAGTATAGTCTTGTGAATATAGTATAGGCGGAAATAAGCCAAAACATCGGAAGAAAATGAACGAAACCAGTCTAAAATTTAAATTAGCTTTGAAGATAAAAAACTCAAAAAGATTACTCTCAATTTTCAACACAAAAGCGGATTTGATCTTAAATTATTCTGGGATAGTAATTTAGTACCTTTAATTGAACATTAGCTATGACATTACAAGATTTTTTTTTACTAACGACTAGTACATTTCGTGTAGCATCATATAACACACACGTTTTACCAAAAATTTACTTATTATTTTTTTATTATAATATATACTTTGAGTAAGACTTATGAAAAATAAGTAAGTATGAAATATATTTTTAGAAGAGTTTAGTATTAGATTTTCATGTCGTCAATATTCGAGTTTATTACTGGAAACATCCTTAGATTCAAAACCGCAGAGAATTCTGAGATTGTGAAGGAACACGATAGATTGATACTAGACATTCTGAGAAAGCTTTTATAAGGAAAAATTTAATCTCGGCCACATTTGTTCTAATGTTTATTACATAAAAGAAACTAAAAGGAAGTTTTTCTTACATTCTAATTTAATAGGTGTATAAGGTTAAAATTAAACCAAAAATGTTTTACGATTTCCTTTTGCTTACAGAACGTTAAAAAATGTATCTTTTAACAATTTTTCACGGGAAAAAAATATTAAGTATGTTTTATATTTCATGAGTACGAAAATAATCTAAAAATGTATGTCATAAGTACTGGTGAAATTTATAATAGGGTATCACAAGTTATATCCCAAAGTAATATTCACGAGATTTTTCTTGGCACAAAATTGGATAAGCGTTTCTAACTACCTGTAACCTCATGGAAGAAGAAAATGGGCAACTCAATTTTGGAATTACATGGATGCTTATGATTCATAAGTTTTATGACAGCCAAAGCCGCTTTGACGAACAAAGGTTTATTTATTTAAATAAATGCGGCTAAACTCCTCATGTGGACCCGAAATCAAAACGGAGACCTCCAGCAACGCAAGAAGTTGAGCTTCGAAAACCAGTCCTTGAAGACATCAGTTTCTTCATGATTTTTCCTTTCACCGGAAACTGAATTTAAGTGGGAATCGAATCTGCGATTCTTCTAGATATATAAAACTTGAGACGGGCACATAAACTGAGTTATTATGACTTCATAACATGTATTGTAATACTTTCTTTACCATTTTACCTTTTCCGAAAAACATATTCAAATTATTTTTTACGTATAAAAGCTATATAATATTATGTTAATTTTACAGTAAAAACTTTTTTTTATTCCCTAACTGTTTATACAAAGGAAGTTTCACCATTTTTTAATCAAGAATTACTTATCATTGAAATTTTTCTAATTTGTTTGCTCCAAGAACAAGCTATTAGGGTGACAAAGTTCTTAATTCAGATGCCCGGGGACGTCGTCACGGAATATCTCATTACAACCATTAACCTCCGTTCTTAAGTAAATTAAATTTATTTTCAAGAGTTAATTACAATTTTGTGATAGGTAGAAAATCATAGAAATGTTTATAAAATACTTTTATGACCTATGAAACACATTATAACAACGAGCTTTGATTTAATTAATAACTTAAATATATCTGTTGAGTGTATCTCATTATGACATACTTTATTTTTTAAATTTTGCAAACAATTTTGATTTATTTAAAAAGGAATAGTAATGTCTTATTTGGACAAGTTAATTTTATGATAATATTATTATAAATTTTGGTAATATTAATTTTACGGGTTCACAGGGAAAAACGATTAAACAATAGTTAGTATTTTTTCTCTACAACTGTAGTATTTTGTAGTAATTAAATTATACATTTTACTTTGTTTTTTTTCATACTACGATTCGCCGGTATGAGGAAAGCGTTCATCTGATCGTAAGTGAAATGCCTGCTAATAATAACGCCATATTAATATTGGTTGACATAGTGTAGACAGCACCACATTGCGCTCATCGCCTTAAGACGAAGTAGTATACACCTTTCGATCCCCACTTCATTCGCCTGAACCAATTAAGGCGGATATTTGGGTATGGGTAAATAAATACATTTGTAAATAATATATGATATTGGTAAATGATGTAAATGAAAGTTGTGTCTCTCATTATGTGAAAAGACCCGCAGGCTATGTAGGAAAAACATTAAGGTTCAAAATCAAAGGTTAAAATAACACTTCTACAAACTATCATGTTACAAATGTGTATAAATTAATTAAGACAAATATTACTACAGCCGCAGAGGAAAAATACCAGCTATTACTTTACTGAACACATGACTCCCTCTGGGAGACCATTAGGAGAGGCTATTGTATTAATGGAGGTACTATGTGAAGGAAAGTCAATCAGGCACAGATGTTACCGTCATTCCTTAGAGGAGGTAAGAAGATTTATGTTGGGTCGAAAGCAAACATTAGCGGTCACGGTTAATATGTAACCATGACTGCTTACATATTAACTGTTTATATATAACAAATATGTAAAGAAGTTTTCCTTTTGCTGTTTCAATCTTCCACTCCATAAAATAACCTAGATGATGTTCATGACTCCGAGTTTGTTTTTTATATTATCCTTATGAAAATAATCTACTTAAATGTATGGAAATATACGTGTCATACCTCTTACATGATATATATGACAAACATTTGACATACATGTGCCAAAACAAAGGAAATGATATCAAAGAAAAAAGTACTATAACGTAAGTACAATTAATATATTTTACGGTCGTTGTTGACGGAGACCGTCTAGGTAGGTCTCTTATTGCAGCTGACAAACAGTGGTGTGCAAACATTACTGTTCCGGTTTGATCGGCGCTATAAGCTATTGAATTTACTGGGGTAACGAGACTTAACACCTCATGTCTTAAGACGAGTGCCATGTGGTGTTATGTGGATTACCACCTGGTGGGCTCCTTGTTTAAAAAATGTACTATTAGACGTGTAGAAAATAAATTACCGCCAATTGGTCGTTTATCTTACTACTTACTACTTTCATCACTATAAATATTTTATCATAACCGTTACGCTTGTATAAAACCGTATTTTGCTTTATTATTATAACGGCATATATAATACATAGTATAGAAGAAATATAGGTTATTTTTTATATTGATTATATGTATTAACACTTTTCATGAATCTTTGGTAATGAGCGAGTAGGTACTGTAAATTAGTACTCATAAAAGATTTATATTCGCAGAATGAGATTTCACACATCACCAGGTGACAAGTAAATTAACATACTCGAAATATTAGAACAGATACTACGTGAATATTGACCTTATTATTACGTTTCAGCCTATTGATGTCTATTTATAAACTCTTCCACGAAAAGAGAATTACCACGATGTTCTAATTGGTCTCTAACTTGAAATTGGTTTATAAATAAATACACAAATTTACTATAATATTGCTCATAAAGAAGTACTTGTATGATCATGAGTGCTGCAAAACACTCGAAACGTCGCTTTAAAAAATTCTAAAAATTCCTATTAAAAACCGTAAAATTTAATTTAATTAAAATACTCATGGACAATAAATAGCAAAAAATTATTACAAATTATAACGAAAAATATTTTAGTAAATTAAATTATACTATTTTTACATAACAGGCTGATTAGATGCAGGAGGCACTAGACCAGCCGCTCTAGAAATTCTTTGTTCAACAGCGTAAGGCAATAGGCAACTGATAATGATGAATGTTGAACTTTATAGTATGCTCTGCCCCAAAAAGAAGTGGTAATTAAAGAAACACCTCATAGACGTCAGTAAATAGTACCTTTTACACCGAAGTTAAGAGTCTTAAAAAGTCAATGGCTCACAGTAACGACTGGTAAGTAATTCGTGTTTAATATAAAACGCAATAACGTTTTACGATTTTCACGCTTTTCTAAGTTTACGACTGCGCTTGGCCGTTTCACTGCGGACACGGAAGAGCAATCTGAGATTTTTTCAAATATTTTATTAAATGCAAAATGCACTAATTTGTAACGACCAATAAATTAACCTTTATTCAACCACCGATTGATTTAAAATCGTTAAAAAATGTAAAATGTATAGAAGACCGTCAGAAAATGATGATGACGAATACTGTTGTACAATAATCATAAATATATATAACTTATGAACAAACTGGCATATAGATTTTTTTTATTTTCTTGAAGAAGGTTTTTGTTATACCTACAATTACATAAATTTTCTCTAGATTACTCTACAAAGTTCTTCCTTTTAAATTATCACTACCAAAGCTAGTAGGGTATAGTATAGATATTTGAATATAAGGAATTCATTATGGCTATTTTTTTAGAGGCCCTTATTTAAAGATGGCCAACAATATATAAATTAATATCTGATACAATTTATTTTAATAACAATATTTTATATGTCCAGTCCTTCGATTTTCTGTTTTTCAATTATCCAAAAAACATACACTAGCTCATCTTCTATGCCTAATTAATTACATACTTATCTATTCGATCGCTCTCTTGTAAATTTCTGTCTTTATCAACATACCTACGATAAAACATTCAACTTTATTTATGTTCTCCAATATACGTTACCTTTAATAACTAACAAGTAAACATATTGGTAGTCTAGCTTCATAAATGTTAAGATATTGTATAAACTTATATAAATTCAAGCACCGATGGACAAAATAAACTTAACTTGTTCCATTGATTTATATCAATATACGTGTGTGATGATAGACTACGTCGCCGAAATAATTAAATAATAATACTGAATTCTATTTTATAATTTATTAAATAAATAATATTTACTTAGTACCTATGCTTAATAACGATCAAAATTCTATTTATTAATACATCACAAACTCCATTTCCAATATAAAACAGACGTTCGATGTTGGAAGTTTACCTGATGGAAATTGATAGACCTGCCATTCACAACGTAGTACCAGTTAGAATGATATTCACTGCAGCACATTGCGCTCATAGCCCTGAGATTAATGTTAATTATAGTTGTCTTGGTAATTTTATTAACTATTATTAATTCGGTTAGAAATAGGAATTGCGGTGACACCATCCTAGCCGTTCTTCGGCAGCAGACGCTAGAAAAACATCTATAACATAGGTACGCTGAAATAAACTATATCAAAATAAACGTCTTGTTATTTGTTTGTCTAATGTGAGTTTCGAATGATATTTTTAATTATAGTCATAACACAATACAGGTGAGAGAAGTAAGTGAATAAATGTAACGAATTTCTCACGTAAAACCGCGGATGCGCTGTAGTCAAGTGAGTGAAATTTAATTTACGTTATTCTGTAGCCGCTCACGTAAAAGGGCCACAACATTAATCCACCTGTTAGCTTTCACTTCAAACTATTGTGTAAGCTGGGTTTCCCTTGCGGTCACGCCGTCGACTAGATTCAAAGGGGCTTAAACGAATAAGTCTTTGATTATGTCAGAGAAAATCGAATGGAGCACGTCCCATAGATCCTTTGTACTGCTGTACAGCATTAAGGACACAATATTACTAAAATATTTGTACATACGTAAAATAATTTCAATAAAATTAATTTCTGCATTAACACATTTAGAATTAAATTATTTAGAAACATTAACAAATATTTTTATATGATCTAAAAATATTAAATAATAAGTAAAATGGGCAGTGGAAAACATTAACGATTTGGAAATTACATACTTATAATTAAAATATATACACTTTCTATATACTTAAAGGAAATGCTTTTACATTCGTGTTCTATTTTCGTAAAATATATAGTATATAAAAGCTTTTTAAAAAAATTAACTTCACATCTTCCGTATATAATAACAAAGGTTCTAAGAAATCAATTCTTCTTCCAGTTCCCTTTTCTTCGGAAGCTCTAGTCATTTGCATCATAAAAACATAAAGTTGAGGGTGCCATTAATCACGCCCTATATAACTTAATCAAACCGCTTAGTGAAAAATTAGCCTTATACAATTTTCCTACTATTTCAATCGCCTAGGATCTATATACAATTTTTGATAGAGTAATCATATCTTTTTTTTTTAATTATTCCATTAATGAAACTCAGTAATGTAACACTCCTGACTATACGAAACTACAGAAACACAACAATGTATGGCAGCAAATTATTAAAACTCTACCACAGTCCACAATATGTAACATAATATATTTAATCCCTATCTGAAGTAAAAGAATTTAAGTAGCTTTTGTATGTTGCTGCAAGGTTATAGAGACGGTTAGATTTCTTCAAAAAATTCCTAATTTCTTTTGTGTAATCACAAAATACCTAATTAATCTGCCAATACGTTAACTGTCACCTAAGGATGTACTCATTCTAGAATATCACAAGAAAACAAACATTTGATCACTTACGAACATTTGTAATTTAATTCACCCAAATTCGCAACAATACAATGAAAATTAATTAACGTCATACGACTGTAATTTAGAACAAACATTTGTAATGAAACCGTTAATCAATCATAGCATAATCTGTCTAATCTAGTTAACTACTCTAAATGGTGTGTAATCAACTCGGTATAATTGCAAAATGTGTTTTATATACATATGTAATCGATAAAGTATTTATGTATATAGACGCATAGTGACCATATGAATTAACGATTTGCTCAAGACGATAATCGGCAAGTGAATACATAAAGTCGAAGACAAGGCTGAGTCATATTACACCTGATTGATAACAATGACAAAAATCTAAAATATTACAATTGTAATCGAATTTTTTTTTAAAAATGCTCGAATTTATTGAAAATTTACTTTACTATTTGAATGTAAATTAAAGTAATAACGGAAAACAGATTTTATTTACACATAAGGTTTTTTAAATAAACCTCGAACAGTAAATCTGCAAATCGGCTTTATACTCTTATGACTAATTTATTGCTTAGTAATACATAGGAACTGTAAAATTGAAAGGGCTCTTCGAAAATAATCACTGTAAGGTTAATCTATTGTTTGGTTACATACAGTGAGAATGATTAACAGTACAGAAGAAATGTTTTTGTTAAAGTTTGTGCGGAACTAATTTTTACCCAAAAGTGAAATGGAGAGTATTATTTGGCAGAGATACTGAAAATACTTTGTAAATGGAAAAATAACGGTTCACTGAGCCTGCGATTTCTTTCACGTTTCATGACGTGATAAATGAGCAAAGACGCAGTGGAGCAATTGTGAAGTGCCGGCTCGAACTCCGTTCGAGATGAGAAAAACGAAAAATTCCTTCCCCATAGACTAATAAATTATTTATTTAAATAAAAGAATGTCCCTATTACCCTTGCTATCAAAAATGGTACGTAGGGATTATATTATTATGAATTGAATACAAGATTACTTTTTAATTTTTAGTTTAGGCAAAGAACTTTGGATATACCCTTATAACAAGAAATATACAGAGGTTTAAGCGGGATTGTCTTTTACAAAAATATATTCCGAATTCCATCTACATTTTTATTTATTTTTTCTACATGAAAATTGAGTAAACGGGTGAACAGTTCACATGATGGAAAGTGATCATTGAAGTCTAAGGACAGTTGCAACGCCCGAGGGGTTACGGCTGCATTATAGACGTTGAAGGAGGAAGTTTTACGCTCTTTTCTAGAAGAGTCCTATGCTGTATTGGTTCGGAAATACTACTTACGACAACTGATTCCACAAAGTAGTTGAACGTAGTAAAAGTTACGCTTAAGATCTCCAGTCATTCAGGTGGTGAGCATGGAACTTTTTACCACAAGACATTAAAAGTATTAATTTAAAACTTAAATTTAGTTCACTAATTTATACAGTACTTTAGGAGGCAACAATTTTTAAAATTGCAGCTGTGAAAAAAATATTTTTTATTTCATATAAACTTTAATTTACTTTATAAGCAAAATTTTCAAAACGCAAAAAATAACCCTAACAGAAATTATTTAAATTCAAGTAATATTGCTTTAATTTAGCGCCATCTCTTGGCATTCTTTTGTACTATTGAATCAAGTTTAATGTCTTATACAAAACGTTGATAATGCAATATAGTATAGATGGCGTCAAAAACATTATACAACGAAAAATACTAATCGGACTTTTATTTATTAATTTCTTTTTACACCTCGTGTAAAGGCGGACTTACCATTATCTTACAATCTACCTTGACTGGTGCACAAATATGCTGAAGTAGGTAGGTGCATTAAGCAATTAAAGCAAAGAGAGTGTGATACATATCAAAAAATTAATAAGTTACAATACATACATAAAATAAACATAATACACATAATGTATATATACTAATACATAATATATTCATGCTTATAATAAATAATAAAATACATTCGTGTATCGATACGTAAATATGTATTTATTTATGAGGACCCGATCAGATTCTTCCGATTTCTTTATTTAGGAGAATTTCCCGGACTTTTTTAATTTATAATCGGGTAACACTTCAATTCAATGTCAAATGGTGTTAATAATAATAAATCCGACAATTTTGAAGCGTATACCCTAAAATACTTTAGTTTTAAAATATCGTCAACAGGAATATAGCAATTACGTTATCACACCACATTTACAATATGATGGTGGTTGTTAGCCAACTAGTTTCAAAAAAGCTTTTGCAACTACCATGTATAAATGATGATTATTAATTGATAATTATTATTCTAAATATCATAAATCTATTCAGTTATAATCCAAAACGTAAATATAAGTTTTACTACAAAATGTAATGACTTAATGTTCGTAGTTCTTTAAATGGATACAAAAGTTGTTATATATTATGTTTTGGTATAATAGTTCTAAGAACTTAATAAACAGATTTAGGCGAGTTAACCCGTTCTATAAATCACATCACTGAACACTGGGCTTTAACAGATTGAGCAGTTGATTAATTTACGTGTCAATTGCAATACCCTTCTACAAATAATGTTCACGGGTCAAGCACAAAACAAAGGTCCACCTGCTAATATAGGCGAGAAAAAATTTGTTATTAAATTCAAACAAAAAATAAGTGATATTTTTTATTGGTTATAATACTTATTAAAATGGGGGTATTTGGGCCACCGCCTACCACGCTGGCCCAATTCGGGTTGGTAGAGAGCCAGAGCCTAGTTTGTTGATTAGCAGAGTGCACCACGAGCAGGTGAGTTTGATTTAAAGCCTGTGAGTTGTTACGTGGGACCCTTTACACCCCCTTGGAAAACATAAATGAAACATGATGATCACGTGAATGTTCATCTTTCTCTAATCTATAATAATTTCATAGCATCGACTTTAAATTAATTAATTGTGAATTATTTGAACCTTGAATTTGAAATTAATCAATACCATTCACTAGATTTTTTCCCTAATTTTTTGTGTCACTTTCTGCTTGGTCACTTATCCTTAAATTAACAGTTTTGTTTAGCTTCTTTTACTAATAAAAAAAAATTTAAAGGTCACTTAGTTTACACCAACGACTAACTACTAACTAACGACTAACTCAATTTAAAAGTTCATAACAATATTTCTAAACTAATTACAAAGTTTTCTTCTACTTCCACAAGATAGAAAAGGAAATACAATTTACGTCTTCATTTTATTACGCAGAATCAATTTGAATTCAACAACGGACGAAAAAACACCGTTTTTCTTGGAATACGTTTGACAAGGTTTTTCTGAAATATACTTTACGACAATTTGTACAAGTGACCTTTAATTGGCAAACTTTACTATAAAAGATAAGGAAACTATGAAATGAAAACCTTGATTAAGCCACATCATAATTATTTATAGCAACTTCTGACTAAAGTAGGTTTCAAATACGCAACTACTTATTTTTAAAGACTGTTTTGGTATCATGATGAATTGCTTATTTACTCTTTTGAGCTTAACAACTCATTCGAATTATACCTTGCCTGCCTAATGTTAAAAAAAATTAAATGTTAGCTATATGTATAATTCACAATCTTTGTACAGGTTGACCATTTTTACGTTATATTTCATATATTAGTTACATGGCGCTGAAACTATACTGTCATATGAAACGTCTCTTAACCGCAACAACACGTGTCGAGAGCAACCTATTTATTCATACACGTTTCGGTTCGCAGTAGTCACATTTGATACAATGCGTGGAGAGGATAAGGATGCAGTCTCGTCCTCATTAACAGAAGCATCAAATAACGCTGTGCAAAGCTATGTCGGTTTCCAATAAACCTGACGGAGTCAAGTAACAACTTAATTATAAATTGGATGATTCACGTTTTGCAAAGCTACCTGCGATTTATTAAACTGCAAACATTGCACTTGCACACAAATTTTGTTGAACTGTTTTAAAATAAATTCCAAAGTATGACTAAATTCAACTACAATTTTAAAAACATGATTTTCATATTTCTGCTATTATCATTTCACAAGTTTCTTTGTTGCTAAAAAATACAACCAACAGAAATTACTTGTTTCATTAAAAACGTACATCAGTATTAAAACTTTTGACTAACATTTTACTGATAGAAATTATTTCTAAATCTTCTTAAAGGAAGTTTGTATTAACTATTAAGTTTCTTAATATTTTTCACCACGATGACACGCGTTAAAAATTTACTTTAAAAATACTTAAAATAAAATTACATATGTTTCATAACGATAATTGTTTTTGTATTAAAATTTGTAATTACTTTGATAGCTAGTAAAAGCGGTAAAAGTGCAATGACAACTGCAAAACGGAAGTACTAAGAATCCGACAAGTCCATTGCCACCTTACTAGAGAGATGGCGATTTCTCCGTCAGGTATTACATTAACTACTTATTTTAATTATGTCCATACATACTTTCACACGTGTCTGAACCATCTATTCTAATTGTCATACCCTAAGAAAGTAAGGAGAAAATGAAACTAATGAAACAGAAGTAAAAGGAAATAGTTATGTTTAGTGCAAAAGCATAGATTTTTTTTCTGTTAATGTAATTAAAAACATATGTATAAATTAATGTCCTTTATAATACTCAAAAAATTATCTATTACTGGTCGTAGGTATCTCTTACCGCAGAGTATGTAGCAAAGCTCATACGTTCCGATTCGAAGGCATTGAAACTTAACATTATACGTGTAAACATCCTAAGCGTCATCATATTATTTTTGTACTTAGTAATTCATAGACAACTGTCCTCGTATACCACCTTAATAGTTTTTCTTTTTATATATATTTTATAGATAGAACATAGTATATGCCGTTCAAAAGATTGTACTCAAACTACTCAAGCTGCAACTTCTATCGTTCCAACTTTTTACTTGAACGTACAGTGTATTGTGAGAATAAAAGAAAACACCCTCTTTTGTTCTTCACAACAAAAGTTTGAAGGAAATGACGAAAAAATACAGAGTGAAGATCAGAGTAATGTTTCTTATTATAAACATAAGTATTATTATTAGTATATACATTACATACATATTTATATACTTTATGGGCCGTCAGTAGTTAATTTTTATTTACACAAATAACAACAATGATGTTGAAAATTCAGCAACATTAGGCATTTCCTTTAGAATCAAAGTAACGTTTTCGATAATGTCAACGACTTCGACTACTATTATAGGCGTCCAAAGCTTCGTTTGTCCCAGGGCTGGCGGATTCGGACTCCGCAAGCAATTAACGTTTCTGTAGCTTGTCAATGGTGTGGAAATATTATTGTGTTTCTGTTTGAAGGGTGTTGCTAATAAAAGCTAAGCGTAATTATAACGTGGTTAACACATATCTCAGAATGATTGTCATGTATTGTTAATCATGCTAGCGATATGAGCATGTGCAGCTTGTCTTGTCTATTAACCAATGTTTAAAGTTTTTTGTAATAATTTAACCATTTTTGGAAAGCTAGAAAAAGACTAAGCTCAAATCAATTTATAAAAGTATCTTTTCTCAACAAATACACATTTCAATCCGCTTAAAATTGCAATAATAATTTAAACGCAGAATTGTTTAACATTAACTGCTTCTGGCGGCAACTTTGTTAATGATATAAATACATATAATCACCACGTCAAAAACTTGAAGATTTCATTAAGTTAAAAGTAAGCCTACTTTACTAGTAGATCAATACTATTTTGATTTTTTATATATCTATAAACTAGCAGATATTATATTACTACACAAACAATCGACAACCTTTCAGTACAAATTTAGAACGAAGTAAATACTATTTAATCATCAGTCAATATAAACCATTCATTTACAGTTTATTGATTTTGAATACACTATTGGTTAATGTATTATTTTGGAATAAATAGATATAAGAAATAAACGCCTTTTTCATCAAAAAAATTTGAAGAAGAAAATTTGAAAACCAAGTGACTGCTTTTTATTAGTAATGGGGTTCGCAGTGGTGACACTTTATTGCTCATTGTTACTGAAGTGGAAATGCTTCAGACGACTTAATACTCATTCCGATTTGTAAAAGCTTAATGCAAAATGTAAAAGTTAAACTTACCCCTAGTATAATATATATACCTTTTCATTCAATTAACACCAAAACATGATAGCGTTACGCATAAACTGAGCGATTAAAAAAAAAAATTTGCAATGTGTCCAAGCCAACATAAATTTAGTTAATCATGTGCAAATATATCAAATCTCTCTGTGACTATATTAAAAATAATTGTTACTATAAAGAAATATGTATATCAATCGTTAGTTCATTAAAAAGTTGAAGTACTGCTGCACTATCTAGTGACTAGTCGCATACAAAGGGATAACATAAAAACATGATCCATATAAAATATATGTTTCGTTTCATGTTATTCCGTCAAATAGCTTTGGAGATGAATGATCTTGTATATTTAAAAAAAATATTATTATTACATAAAACGTAACACAAACAAATATTAATATTATATATAACGTAAATATGGCTCTTAATATATAATTACTATAAATAAGACTGTAGACTTTCTATCCTAGGAAGAGAATCAAGGCCCTGTATCCATTACGATGAACAAATACGAGTTTATAAATGTCTCTTCATCATCTCAGCCTATTGCAGTCCACTGCTGAACGTAGGCCTCTCCAATAGATTTCCAGCGCGACCGGTCCATTG
>DWLS01004463.1:0-13930 GCA_018246255.1 Pachliopta kotzebuea | reverse complement strand
AGTACACGCACGCACACGTATTATCGGTGAACCTTGTGCCGCGGGCTCCCGAACCCGTACTTGTTCGGCACAAATATAATTAAAAGAGGTTTAAAGATAGAAGTAGATGGAAAATTGTACAGAAAAATGAAATACAGAAATGTAAAATGCGAAAGTGAGTATGAGAGGCGATGCCTGAAAGTAGAAAAAAAATGACCTGAATGAATGAATGAATGAGAATGAAAAAAAATAAACGAAAGATGAGAAAAGGAAAAATGTAGAACGGAAGCTGAAAATGTAGGGAAAAGAGAAAGATGAAAATAAAGAGAAGGGAATCAAAGAATAGGAAAGAAAAGACCATTCGTTATAAAAATCAAAATGCCAATTGTTATATCTTATTCGCTGTAATCATCGACATCAACAGCCTCTTGTATATCATTCAATAGTCGGTTCACTTTGTAAGGCTCCAGTATTATACCTAACGATGTAATGGCACTCGGATGACCTAGTCACTTCAATAGCACCCCTAACTTCGACTAGGGCTTTGGTTTACGTCGGTTCTTTGATCATCTCATTTCTAATTTTGTATTAAGTGGGAGCATATTCATTCCCTTTTGAATTTCAATGACCCCAATTCCTATTACCATATTACATCATATTATCATTTTTTGGCGCTGAAGAAAAATATGTAAAATCGTAATAAATAAATATATAACTAAACTGAAACAGGATTTAAAATAAAAATACAACCTATCGTTCTTGCAACAAAACAATATTTTTAACCGATTTAAACTTAATTTATAACCATCTGTATACCATATAACATATCTAAGGTAGACAATAATGCTTAAGACAATAGCCGTTTTTATATAATTTATATAAAGATAGATAAATTATTAAATAGGAGCGCACACGTGCGTACTGAACGGACATTGGCGGCTGAATGAAGCAACCTTTAACAGAGATCAATTTATTTTTACTTCTATCTACCTTACATTATTAATAAAGAAATCATACATAAAATAATTTCATCATCATCAGCCGATAGACATCCACAGCTGGACATAGATCTCTACCAATTATGGGAGATTTGAACCATGTCCCACAACGCTAGCCCAATGCAGGTTGGTGGGAAGTCAGACCCTTCTTTGATTCGCAAGGTGTATCACCAACAGGTAAGGTTGGCCTAGGTGCCATGAGTTTTTTCCATATCACCACTGCGAAGTGCCGAAGACACTGCCAGGCATACTTTGATCGAGTGTCCGAGATGGAGCGAGCAGAGAACTCATCTTGCTGCGGTAGTGGGGAACGACCTGTCATTGCCGGCCGTAGTAGCGGCTATGGCGAACAGTGATGTGTCATGGGACATGATGGTCGCCTTCTTCCAGGAAGTAATGGTAAAGAAGGAAGAGATGGAGAGGGCTAGGGAAGACGACCCTTCGTCTCTACCTATCCGTCGCAAGAGAATCGGACGAAGGCGGCTCGCTCACGATCATCGCCTTCCTCCTTAGGAAGGGCAGTGGGTGATAGTGTAGAGGATACCATCATCGTGTATCAATTGGCCCTCGAGATGTAAAGCATGCCAAAACATGACAAATAGAAGTAGGATGAAAGTTCCGCGCAGAGTCTACTTTTGCGGATAGGCGCCGGTAGAATTGTGGTCTTGGCTCCTACCAATTGGCACTGAGAGGGCCCCTAAATGGTTTTTTTGTGGGTGTTCTGGCAACTAATCAGCGAGTTCCGCATACCCGCCAGGAAACCGGGGACGGGATGCAAAAACGCATTTTTCCATCGGTAAAAAAAGGTCCTATGAGTTTGGGTAGGACCCCTTGCCTCCTTCCAAATTAAAATAACCTACCTTAATTAAAATATAAAGTATGTGTTCTTAATATTTATATCGAAGAATAATACGTACGTCAACAAGCCGTGGGATTTTTATTGTAATAATAAATCTTTGGTTTCTTATAAAATATTCATGTGAATAAAAACATTCAAAAAACAAATTAACATAATTTTAAATATATCCTACTTTTGTTTTATATATTATTTAATGTTGTCTTGTTTATTCTCTTAATTTATATAATGAAACGTAATTTAAGCAGCTCAAAGTCAACATGTAACTTAACATCCTTAAATACAAGACTAATAAATTTGAACCAGTCTGTACAAATAGTCCAAGGGTAATCGATACAGGGACTTCCACTACCCTTACGGACGGTTCCCCGTGGCGGATGGACTCCCAACACGCCTCCACGTTGTTTATGGGTCTAAAAGACTCGTGATGTGGTGCCAGTGAAATAATTTGATCGCGCACTACATCAAAAAACGAGCCGAGACGGAGCTCCCAGGGGTTTTAGTAAGAGTCTCGCATAACCTTCGTCCCTGTCCCTTAGGGGTGGAGGTGTCCATGAGGATTTCCCCGTAGTTAGAAAAAATCTGTACAAATACTAGTTATCAAGGAGACTGCTGAAACTATTAAAATTATATCGGTAATTAAAAATTTTGTGTTTCAAATTGACTTACACATTTCATTATTCTTACCAATACATTTTCGTGGGTGTATAGCTTACCATCAAATAATGAATGATAAAATAAAAGACGAAATATCTGCTTAATAGGAAGTTTCTACTGAGAATGCATACATAATATTTTATATAGAAGATAACAATGAAACTTAAGTTTAAGTGGTAAGTGACAACGATGCTTTAGATAGTGGAGCAAGTTGGCATGGAGAAGCAATACTATGATGACGGCAGAATTACAATATCACATTTTTTTTAGGTGAAGACACAAGGAGTTCACCTCATCATGATACGACAGTCTATAACAACGCCGTGCTGGTTATACAGCACCACATTACGCTCGTCGCGTTATAAAGTATTAAGTTTCGTTACCCCGATAATTTTACTAGAATACAGCACCCTTTAAACTAAAACCGGGTAATGTTTGCTCAGTACTGTCTCCCGGCTGCAATAGGAGCTGCGGTAGTATCTACACGGTCTGGGGTAAGATACCTATCACCAGTAGAAATCTAGCAAAGCATTTTTTTCCTGGATGATATCAGCACCTTCAGCCATCTATAGGGCAGTTCAGAACTTCATCGGTTCCAGGGCTTGCGGGTCCGGACTCCACAAGATTAAAATCTAGCAAATTTGGTTTATACACTCTTATAATCTAAATGGAATTGAAGCCACCGTGATAGCAAGCGGTTACCCTACTCGGATGTAAATATGCTGTGGTCGAGCATCACCTGATTGTCAATTAAAAAGAGCAGTGGATCGTTTGCTCGCAACCAGTTATCTGAGAGGAATTTGCGGTGACAGCACCGGCGTATTGCAGCGGATCCTTTGTCGGAGGCTGCGGTCGGGGAAACATGTCGTTATACTACTGGATCAATTGGACATTGTGTTTCATTGTTTCCTTCTTTTTGCTTCTATCCCATTCAAATCTATCCACATCTATAGAAATAGAGAAAATTGAAGTTTGTTTATAACGAAATAACAGCTTTTTGTTTAACTCACACAACCTTTAAAAATCTTTGCATAAAAGTTTTTAGGTTCATTTATACGGCTGTACAATTTTCGACGAGACATAATACTCATGATTTCAACAGACCTTTTAGAATTCAAAGCATTTTCCGAAAAAAACAGACAATTTGGAATAGTTGTTTGGACTCGTTTGCTAATTTGATAACCCATTCGGCAAATAAGTTAGTTTAGTCCCAGTGCTGTTCAACTCTGGACATTTCGGAATACAGCATCAGAAAAAGAGCTGAAGGTTTTAAAAGGCTTTTGTTCATCAGACTAATTTATACATTAAAATGATGATAATAATGGAGTTATAAAGATGTTAATAATTAAACCATTTGTTAAAAACCTTTCAGAAAAACTTGTTTAGATAACAAACGCAATTCCAATGGCGTCGTACAGAATTATGCAACGGATGAAAATTTGCTACTTTTTAAGTCAATTCAGCGAAGAGAAAATAACAGCTAAGATACTTAAATATCTAAAAGATGTTAGACACTTCAAAATATTGTACAGTAATGTCTATTCTGTTTAGTAATGTAAATAACTTAATGTTTTTTACTACAAGTCATTAAGATGTGAAGTATGTTCCCTTGTTGTTAAATGATACGCTAAGTCGTAATATCTTAGTTAAAATATTTACGTATACATAAATTACTTTCACCGTATTGCAGCCACAAAATCCTAGACACAGAAATGCTAATATACTATTAGAAGCCAGAAGTTAGCTTTACTTTGTTCAGTGTCTAGCTGTAAAACGACGAAGATGAATTCCCTTGGAAAGTTATAGTCGGTTCAATTCCCATAACCAATCGTTGCTCCAGCAAAGGTAAGGAAAGTCGAGCTCTCCCAAGAGTTCTGATAGAAGTAAACAGAATCGTGATTGCAATAAAACGTAAATAAACAATAAAAATAGAACAAAGTCATTTTGTGCGTAAGACTTTCATAACATTATCTCACGCTTATTTACAGAAATAAAAACTGACAGTTGAGAATTGCGCCTATTATTAACGTCTGGGATTTATTTTTATTTCATAAGCACAAAAGGCAACTGTCTTACGACAGACTATAATTACAATTAGATAAAGAAAGATTTTCAATTAAAAATAAATTATGGTTAGAAAATCTCTACAGATTTTATTAAGTTATAGTAATAATTAAACTAAATACAAAAAAATTAAAGCAAAATATCATAATAATTAAACAGTTAATAACTTCTTTATTTGTTTGAGGGTTAAATTTTATTTTATAACAGAAATATTATCCACAATTTTATACACGAGTTAAATAAGTTATTTTAGTATATTTTAATGCATGTACTATAATCGTTATTATACAAACATGTAATACAGAAATATTTATACTTACGGGAGGTAATGTAATTGAATTCTGTCAAATCGCCGAATAAAGCCGATAACAGAAACAGCTCGTAAAATTACAAAGAAATAACTTGTATAAAATATTTTAGAGAGTCTTAAGATTAATTGGCAAATTTTTCAATGAGATTTTTTGGACAAATTCGCGATTACCACGCACCAGACATCCGCTCAAGGAGAAAGCAGCGCGATACTGTCGAAATGGCGGGAAATGTGACATGCGCTTTGGGAAATCGATGGGGAAATGGACTCGGTGGAAGCGCGCCGTCTTCGAAATAATACCTCACAAGTCCAAAAGAGTACAATACGACCATATTTAATACCAACAGCCCTATTTATAAAAAATAGCGTCTTCTTCCACAAGAAGAGAGTCAAGATTAATTTACAACAAACTTGTAGCAACCTAAACAAACATTAATTACAATCGTCTTAAAAATAATACACTAACACGTTATAACAAAATTTCATTTATTATTACAATATTTGCTTATAAAATTGATCTGTTATTTTATATTTAAACAAACCTAACAGTTTATGTAACACCTTAACTGTAGCCTTTGCCAAAATGTATTCCGGTAGCTTTTTAAGAAAAATATTTTTTTCACTTAACATCATACGGGATTGAAGTTGTTAGCCATATATTAATAAAAATATTTGTATATGTACTATTTACACTTAACCTTAACATATTTTGTGCTCGAAAAACACGGTGTTTTCTCATTATGCACTTATTTATAACCATGGCAACTGAGATTTACGACCAGTTAAGACTATTTCATCAGTACTTAAATTTAAAGTATATAAATAGAAGCGTTTGTATCAAAGATATTTCTAAAATAAACTGCTCTAAAATCCTCATCCAGAGCTGCAGAAGCCAGTTAAATCCAGTGGCGTGAGTAAATCTATCCCACAAAATCGAATCTGCAGAAACGATCTAGCAGTAAATAATATTAGTGTACGTACTAGCCATAGATTTGGTTAGTGGAAGGTAACCTGCAAGCGATTCCGGACATCCATAAACAAATCAACTTTTCAATGTTGTTAGATAATAAGTATTAAAAGAAAAAAACAAAATTGATACCAGTTAAAGCAATGTATTGTTTGGTTTATAAAGATAATGCGTATACAATCTATTTATTAGTAGAACTGAAATGAAAAGTATTAACATAACTCTATAAATTATATTTTAAACTCCTAGATACTTCCTCCTTTCTTGTGAAAGCTTATGTCTAGAGGATATTAAAACTGAAATGATGATTTAATAAAATTACTGTATTCATATATTACTAATAGTTGCACGTTGCTTTGCAAATAAAAAAATTATTTATAATATAAAATTAATAAATTCAAAACGTATGTATGGCAACAACGATATAGTAAAGACATGTCAGCTATTAAGTTGACATAGCGACATCCCATTCTACACGGACACACGCCAGGAAAGGGAAGATATTAGTACTCAATGTATCGTTTACCATTACATTAAAAGTTTTAATAACTTCTTGGAATAAAAAATATATACATTTGGAATGAACCATTAAGGTCCAAGATCGTTTTCTAGAAATCTTTTCTAAAATCACATAAATAAAAATTTCACGCTTTGAAAGTATTCTTTAAGATTTAAATAGTATTAGTTCCATAAATATGAAATAATGCTATCTATGATATTTTTATAAAGCTCCTCTTGTAAACTTTGGATCTATTAGCAGAATGTTTTATCAGTTTATGAATTCCACCGATAGATGGCAATGTACTAGCGCTTGTAATATGAAAATCTTGTTTCTTTAGTTTTTATAGAGGTATCAAAATTGACATTTCTTCGTAGTTCTTTACCAAAATCTTCAGCGAATGTTGTAACATAGCTTTTATTTACTTTCATAAAAAAAAATTGTTCACGTTTTTAAATCAAGATCTTTTCAAACAGAATTTTTTTTTCGAATGCAGTTTTTGCTTTCGGCCACTATTATGACCGCGAAAGCTTCATCGGACCCTGAGCTCGCGGATCCGGACTCCGCGAGCTGAAAAGTATATATATATAATATGATATAAGAGAGAGGAGAGAGACGAGGGAAGAGGATTTGGGGAACGAGGAAGAGGATTTGGGGAACGAGGAAGAGGTGGGAATGACCTAAGTGATTTTACATCTGCTCGCTTTAAAGGTTTACTGCTTGAATTCGCGACAATATGCAGTAAAGAAACAGATTTACAGGAATCAATGCACGGAGAGATTATACGAAAGGGTACCATACAAGAACAGCGTAATATGAAGACAATTGATTGAACGGTATTCAAACAATTGTCGATATTTAGTTGCTATATTAAATAAGACAGTTTGACAGATCAGTTTGAAAAACAGTTATAAAAGTGTTATAGTTAAAAAATACACACGGGGTATATATACGGTTTTCCTATATATTGATGGATTTGTGAGAGCGTATATATAGCTTAACCCTTTGACTGCTAAAGGCGTATTTAGCAGTCAAAGGGTTAAGCTAGTTGTTACTAAAACCACCTAAAACAACGCTAGTTAGGATTTATATACTACACCATTGTGTTCATAATCAATAGACTTTTTTAGATGTTTTACGTCTCTAATTACATCACCTTTATAACTGAAACAGTTAAATTATTTGAAAATCATTTCACTCAAACCTCATTGTCGAAGAGTAATAATGTATCCAGTAAGTGTATTTATAACCAAATAACCTCAAAAGTTACTTTAAAGCTCATTCATAATTGTAATTGACAGCATATTAAAGACCAAAAAAAACGGCGCCTAGGAAAAAAATTGCGTTAATAACATATAGCGTAACATTTAATGGACCTTGCGTAATACGCAAAAGGTATTATAATTTATGTATATAATATTCAGATTCAATAATCTCTGAATGTACAATGTTAATGTGGTTATATGTAAAGATGGTCGATCGATGCGGATATTGTGGTAATCATGGTAATATACTGCAACGGGATATCTGATTCGGCGGGTCAATTTTTGGTCTTTATACCATAGACGTTAAAATTTATTTTAGAGTGTACAACGATTAGGAACGGACCACTAGTGTATACAAATTATAATATTATACCGTTCACTGTTTATATTTTCGCTGGCAGCTTCGAGAACGCTGTTCGGTATTATTTGATAAACTCGGTTAAGCAGGAAGTAAGAACAGACTTGTTTTTTATTTGCAAAATAAATTTGGGACGATTTTGCAATGATTACCTCAGAATATATATTTTCTTTCATGCATTAAGCGAGCAAACTTGTAGGACGTTCACCTGGCGATTAATGGTACTCTGCACATAGCAAGTGCTAGTTAAGATACAAAGCACCTTTTTTGCTGGTAGCCTTAGTAATTTTTTTTATTCACCGAGGCGGCGAGACCTACACGCCTTTTACCTCATGGTAAACTTATGGTCTTCTTGTCCAAATACGATGTGGGTGTCTTAAAAAAAAGAGTGAATAGGCATATGCTAGGTTAATGCGCTTTATAGACCACATCATCACTTAACACCAGGTGGGATCGTGGTCAAGCATTAACCATCATTACATTTGTAAAAAAAAGGATAGTGATAACCTTACCAGCAACATGGTTCTGGTGAAGATGGTATACACAGCGCCACATTGCTTTGCTGTGAGAGATAAGATATTAAGTCTCATTACCCCAGTAATTTCTCTAGCATAAAGCACCCTACAAACATGAACACAGTAATGTTTGCACAGTACCGTATGTCGGTTGAAATAGTAACTGTAGTGTTACCTCTACACCAATCATCAATCAAAGTCACTTGCTTTAAGCAACATCAAATCGCGTGGCTATAAACATTAAAAAAAAACTGTGGTGGTACCTACATATATGATCTCCTGCGACAGAATCTCATGACTAGAAACACATCCATACAAATTAATTTCACACGGCATACATAACTAGTTCATGGTTTATAAACAATTTCAGTAACATTGTCTAAGTTTAGCATATATATAAAATTAATACAATTCACCAGTGGACGTCTATGAGTTGAGATATTCATGTCATTTGTTAGACGAGGATGATTCCTATTTTAATACTAAATAAACATAGCACTCTTCGACAGCAGATTGACCATTTGTTGATGTTACAGAGAGATTCGGAAAAATCTTAACACAATCCAAATTTTACACGTGGCCGCGGAATCGAACCAGCGTCCTCGTTACAAAGCAAATGGGTAACTATGCGACTGAGGTATTTAAAACGTCATTCGTATAAATCGTAATAATATCACTGTTTGTGATTTTGTTTGCGTGTAACCATTTCGATGACTTTCATTAATAGAGGTTATCAGAGTTTAGTTTATCAACACCGGTCCGATAGCTGGGAGTTGCAATGAAAAACAACTTTATCGCGATACTTTACTACAAAATTGGTAGGAGAATGTTGTTATTAAATTTTTGATTATATTGTTCAATTGGAAAACCTGTTATTGGAATCCTACCTTTATCACATAATTATAAATATTCTTAAAATTCTTCTTCATCAACCGATAGACGTCCACAGCTGGACATAGGCCTCACTCAAATGTGGTTGGATTTGAACCGTCATCCACCACACTAGTCCAATGCAGGTTGGTGGGCAGCCTCGTTTAATGATTAGCAGGATGCACAACGAACAGGTGAGGTAGACTTGGGTCCCGTGAGGTGTGTGGGACCCCTAACACCTTACGCGCCGTATTAAGAACCCTCTTTTATTTGGTTAATAATAAAATATTTAGTTTTTTCTCTTATTTAAATATTGAAGGTTAAATGATGATGGCAAGTCTCTATTGCCGAAGACCGTCTACCACCGCAGCTCCTATTGCAGACTAAAAACTATAGCGTACAATCTTTGCTGTTGTTTTCAAATTTATTGGTATCTAATTAATTTCTAGGGTAATGTGACTTAACATCCATGTCTCAAGCACAATGTGGACATTGTATATCATCACCTTCCTACAGGTGAACGTCTCGTTCGTCTCTTTACTTCGTGTTATTAGAAAAATGCAATGAAATCACGTTTTCTACCGAATAATACGTTCTCGGAAAATACGTACGAACAATAGCTGGTAGAACAATAAGATGCCGCGGTCCGAGAGAAGATTTATGAAAAAGGTAAGTACGTTTACATTATGAAACTCTAAATTCTTCTACGAGCGTCGTGCCTACTTATATTCAAGTGACGGGTAAAAATGCTGTGAGCGGATTACAAATAATTTGTTACATAGTGACCGAGTTATGCCACGATCGCGTCGTGGTTAGGAAACAAGCGGTGTAACAATACTTTTTTTGGTGACCGTGTCTCAATAACCAACGGAAGACAGTCTTAAAAGCGAATTTTTTTTTGTCTACAATGGACCAACCTGACCTCAATTTTGAATGATGTTAAATGACAATAAGGCCGTAGACGGTGAAGCTTGCTAACACAGTATATTCTGTATAATACGTGATATAAGTTTTTACTGATGTTAAGTCCCTGTTGAGGGAGGTACCACCGCAGCTCATGTTTCTGCCGCCAAATATTGCAAACATTACTGTTTTCCGGTTTTAAATGCGTTGTATCTGGAAAAATTACTGTAGTAATAATGCTTTTTTTTAAATAGCGTTCCCTTTTGTGTTGTGGGTAAGTGTCCTGTCTTTCTATTTATTTATTATTCTTTCATTTCTTTCCCTCTTTTCTCTAACTTGTCTATCCTTTCATTCTACATTTCCTTCTTTCACTCTTCCTATATATTCTTATCTTTGGACATTTTACAAGCATCGCCCCTTAATCCAAATTTCGCTGCATTTTACATTTTATTTATTTTTACTATATCTTTTATATTTATTTATTTACATTTTCCAATATATTTTCTATTACGTTACATTACATTTCATTGTTATCTCGGAATAACAATATTTAACATCTTATGTCTCATGACGAGGAGCGCAATGTAATGCTGAATATACCATCTTAACCACCGTCGCGTTGTTATGGACTAGTCTATCACTAACTATTAGGTGAACGCAATGCTCGTCTCATCGACTCGTCAATTATGAAAAAAAATTACTACCATTAAAACTTTGTTATATGCAACTCCTAAATCGAACGTGAAACCTCTGTGTTATAAGCAGTTCGCTATTGCCCCACACAAGCAATGCTAACAATGATAAATTTATAATATAATTTCTACAGAGTGATAAATGTTGAAAACAGTTGTCTCATTGCCGTCATCTTTCTCTTTCACTCACGAAACAGTATTTTTTTTACGATAATATGCGTGACCATAGCACAAATAAACGACTCATCGCCAGCACACCCTGTATTTTGACGTTGCGGTATGTTTACCGCTAGATAGTAACAACGAAGTATAACGTTTATATCGTTTATCTCTGTCCTCGTGAATATTTTATGCAGTAATATTTTAAAATGCTGTGTACATGTTTTTTGTTTTCTTGATTTCTATTAATCAAAGATTACAAAATTCAAAAAGAAACGAAATCTGCAATAGCATTGTTTACTGGTGATAGATAATTCCTGTTAGAAACTGTTTTATTATCAAGATAAAAAGGACAGGATTCATAATAAGGAGAGAAGAAAATGATAAGATTATCAAAGATAGCAGATCGATTCAGTAAGTTGAAATGCTTGGGTTGAAGGGCGAAGAGCAAGAGAATTGGTTAGGCCACAAATTTTGTAAGTCCAACAGTGAACATCAATTCGCCGACGAAGTAGAAACAAGTTTACAAACATACAAGCTACCGATTCATGTGATCAATAATAAACGACCTTCAGATGCAAAGAATATATATCAGCATGACGTAGTAGATAGCCAGTTACGATCGGCGCAAACGCATTTCTCTAAAGATTGTACTGACATTTAATAATACATGACGAAATCTGTGATCTACTGTAAGTCTGATGTACTACATGATAATATAGAAATCTTACTATATCAGTAATCTATCGTCTAAAGAACACAAGTAAACAACATTATTCGCGCAAACAAAGCAAAATCTCACAAGTATTCGATAACAAAAAAATTGGTGGGAAGAATTCTGAGAAAAGAGTTTCTTTTATAAGTTCCGGTAGATTAAAGCGACCTCTTTTCTTTTTTAATAATAAACTACAAGATTTTCACTTACATAGACTTAACAATAATGTAGTTATTGGAGATTTAACAAAACGAAAACAAACCAGCATTTTATACCTCTACACAAAACATGTCTCGTATGTCCAACAGAGGACGTCAATAGGTTGAAACGTTGATGTCAGTTTCATTAACCAGCAAACTTTAGAAGAAATAGCGTAAAAATATTGCCTAATTCTGAAATAAACACGAATAGTATTCCGATTTACGTCTTTACTCCTTCTATAGTGCTAACAATTTTCGCTTTCCTCTCGAGCTCGCTATTGAGGATCTCCATAACAAAGCTCTCGAACCTGTTACTAGTAAGTATTAGACACCGTCTATGTAGGAATTACCGAAGCTCCTAGTGTGCAAACATTACTGTGTTCTGCTAAAAAAGATGTTGTTGCTAGTGAAATAACTAAGAGTAACAAGACTTGACCAACTACGTTTGAAGCAAGCATAATGTGGTACAGTATATATCATCATTACTACCACCATGGTGTTATGGGCAGGCGTGTCACTTATCATCAAGTGAACGTCGACACCTCGACGCTTAATGAAATAAAAAAAAGTTCGTGAGCTTAACTGCAATATGCAGTTCTCAAATATATTATGCCGATAAATATTGTAGGTTTGTAGTTTAATTTACCCACATCCCGTTACTGTTATGTAGTTGGTATTTCTTAAGATTTTTATTCATGATCTTTATTAGCAGCATGTGTATCATCGTGGTAACGAATTCGTCTGTTGTGTTTTTATTATAGTACAAATTTATAGACTTAGTAAATAAAAGTAATCAGCATTGTGCTCCGTTTGCTCAGATCGTCAATCTGAGGTCGCGCAGATTAGGACTGCCTTTTGATTACTTTTGTTCACCATTTAATTAAAACTAAATAGTTTGTTAGAAAGTCGAACAAATTTAACAGTAATATTCAGAATCTCTACAGATTGAAACTAGGTCATTTACCTAAAAATATATTAACAAGACACAATTTCAATGACTCCAATCTGAAGTATATTTAATAAAACATAAAAGTAACTTTATTCCATTAAATTAAAACGTAAATGAATTTTTAATGAAAATGGCATTTACATAAATCACTTGGTTTTTAACTACTGAATAGACCTATATCCGACATACTACGATCGTTGTTTCATTTATAACACAAAGGTCAACTTGATGTTAAATAAAAAAATCATAACACGTTTACGAGCATTATCCCTAGTGTTGCAAAAAATAATATGTTCGTACAAAACATTTACTTGTGATTGAATATAAGTTGGTAAAGGTCATAGTGAAGGGAAATCTAGTGTTCTTTTCCTGAAGTTGTTCCCTTATATTATTACGACGATATTAGAATGAGGATGAGGATATTTTTAGCCTTCTTGGCTTGGAATTCTAGACTTGAGACGTACCTTCAATTTATATTAACTAAAAATATTTCATTGCTTCAGTTTACTTGGATGCTGTAATACAGCTGCTTTTATAGGCTATAGAACTACCCTAGATAAAACTCCAAGGGTCATGGGTTTAATTCTCTCCAAAATTGAGTTTATAAGAAAAGAAAATATTTTAAGGAAATAGTAAAGTTTTTTATTATTATAAATATGAGTATATTATGTATTATATATCTATATTAAGTATATTATATTTGTTTTATGTGTGCAATTTAATGTTGTGTATGTACTTTAATACAATTTAATATTATTTTCATATGTATTATCACACACCTTATACTTTAACTGCTCCATGCCCTACCTCAAAGCATGTCTGCATCGCCCAAGGTAGACCAATGCCAATGCCATTAAGTCCGCCTTTACATGAGGTGTAAGAAAAAATAAATGAATAAATAAATAAAGTACTAAGAACAATGGCCTCTGGCAAAAAAAGGATACGACTGATGCTTGCGATTTTCTACTTGTAAA
>DWLS01004462.1:0-13930 GCA_018246255.1 Pachliopta kotzebuea | reverse complement strand
TAAAGTTGATTATGATATTTGACTCTCTGCAATGTAGTTAGTGATTGTGTATCTTTAAATCTATATAATAAACAAATTATATAATAAACAAGACTACTGGCGATATACTTGGTTGAAGACTGTTTATGTACCACCGTTACTCCTATTTTAATTGCAAAATAGTAGTGTACAAACATTACTGTATTTCGTTTCGAAGTATGTTTTAAATAGTGAAATTAATGAGGTAAGTATATACATAACTTATTATTAGTCTTTGCTATTATATTTTGGGCAGTCTTAATGTATACCATCAGGCGAAAGTCTTGCCTGTTACGTTGATTTAAAAAAAATGTAAATTAAAGCATCTTGTATACAATGTATGTTTAATTTAGTTTACTGAATACATGTGAGTATTCAGTAAACTAAATTAAACGCAAAATTAAATAATTTTGATTAGTTCAAACTCATATTTAATACAAAATCAGTCCTTGAAGAATGGTTTTTTAGTTCATTAAATGTATTCTTAGAATAGTTAGGAAACTCTACACCCTAACCTAATAACGGAAGTCGTCCAGGCAGACCGCAAGAAAACCTATCTGTGTGTTCCGAGTTTTCAAGTACTTAAGCTTAATTGCATTTTATAAATTGAACGAACTTCTCGTAACTTGTTCTTTTTCAGGACAGGTTGTACAGTTAGCTTGATCAGTTTTTAAGTTTCACCAAAATCATGAAAGAAAGTTTTTTTTTGTTTTATGTTAATAGCTAGAGTAATTTACACTAAGGACAACATTCAACAAACGTTAAGACACTTCATATTAAATCTTAGAATTATAATGGAACTAATTAAATTTATGTGGAAACAATCAATCAAGCATCTGTAAATTTTGTATCCAAATTGTGAGCGAAAATTTTTGAAAGGAATAAATACTTGACTTTATGCTAATTATCTACTTTATTAACAGGTATACTGTAAACAATTTCGTAGATAATATACACATGTAGTATCATACGAAAAATTTACAAAAACGAATTTAAAAAGCAGTTGTCCAAGTCTAAGATATATCTGAAATATCTTCTGTGTGATCAAGTAGTTCCAGAAATGTGCAGCATTAACAGCAAAGTATAGCAATAGCGAGAATGATACTTTGCAGGAAAAATTAAATTTTACGAGTAGAGTGCAAAGCTCTGTCATGATTTTATAAGTGCTTTAGTTATATTGTATGTGACTATACTTTGCGATTTAACTGAAACGATTGCCAAGAAAATGTACTCAGACTGCATTGGCTGTTGCACTGAAGCTTTTTTTATTCGAACCAATTATACTGAAAGTACAAGGCACGCGATACTGTGCCTCATTAACACTTGAGAAACATCGCTTGTTTTTATTAACGACGAGGATTTAAGTAATCTGATACATTCGCTCATATTAAATGAGGAAAAAAGTATTCTTCTTCTAAGTCGTATTTCCTCATGACTGAAGGTTGTGGTCATCATGTGTAATGGACCACACGACGACTTTCTTGGCAGTTATAATGGAGTGGTGTTGCCGTTGCCTTCTCCATTTCACATACTAGTCCGGCTGCGGATGGTCATGACATAGATATGTAGGTTTCCTCAAGATGTTTTCCTTCATCATCAAAGCACGTGATAGTAGTTGGTGTTATACTAACTGCAAATAAATTTATAAATTCATTGGTGCAGGCTGGATTAGAACCCCTTCGGAGAGGAACGCCAGCGTTCAAATCACTAGACTATCACGATTTATAAAAAAAGTATAGTTATAACTAATTGTTTTGTAAAAATAGTATAGGTAAGTAAGCAAAGTAATAATTTTTAGAGAAAAATTAAATATTTACGTACAAAAAAAAATTATGAACATGATTAAAACTCATTGTTATAAAATTTAATTAATTCGGTAAACTTTTAGGAATTTAGCTTTTAGAATGTAAAGGGATATTTAGACAATTTTTGATGTAAAACAATTCAAAACTTTGTGACCGAAAAGTGTCATGTGATGCTCAAAAGTATGATTTTTGGTGTAATTTTTTATTTTTTAAAATTTAGTAAAGTTTAAGGTATACTTATAGCTGTACCGGAAGAAATCTTCAATGATTAATATCTTACTTACAAATTTTTAATGTTTTTATATAAATTTATTTAAATTATTTAGAACATAGTAAATTAACAAGTCGTGTAAGGGGTCCCACATAACTCACTGGCCACCAAGTCAATCTCATCTGCTTATGGTGCACCCTGCTAATCAATAAACGAGGCTCTGATTCCTCACCTACCCGTAATGGGCCAGCGTGGCCCATATGGCCCAAATCCCTCATTATTGCTGGAGGCCTTTGTTCAACTGTTGACGTCTATCGGCTGCTGATGAAATATACAAACTTTGACCTTATCAAGAATTCATGTATTGTTAGCATTATATGTCATAAATATTAGTTTGAACTATTATTATAACGAATGCATATCCATGCACTGCTTATCTTAATTGATGTAAATAGGTTAAATATGATATGTAAATTAATAAAGAGATAATATTCGTTATATTTATAACTCTTAGGCAAATATTTAAAGACTAAAAGGCTTTGTTCTGATGAGTGCATTTTCTTTTAACCAACCACATGAACATTGTTTACTCAAAAATTTATTTCTTATGCCTTTCACTTCGTAATAATTTGGGTTAAATTAAAGCATCACTATTTTTTATTATTAAATTTGCAACATTCTATATACAAATACAACATAAAACAAATATTGATTACACGAAAATAGTATAAGTTAGGTATTTTACATCCATTTTTCTACCACTTGATTTTGCTGTAGGATTAAATCTGTATAATTAGTCAAAAGTATAAAAAGGATAATATGTAATTACAACTTATAAAAAAGATGAAAGACGTAAACATATAAACTATTTGTTATTTAACGTAGCAACCACGAAATACGAGATAGTCCAGCGACGTAAATAGTTATCCAAATGTTAAAATGATACAAACTCTACTTAAAACGGTACATATTTCTTAAGTTTTACAAAATGAGAGAAGTATGTTTATGATGATAGCTATCGTAGTAAGTTAAGCGTCATAGAAATTCATGCTGCGGAATGGGTGCTCATTGTTCATGCTTTACAAGTTACCTTCCCGTTTTTATATTCTGTATGTGTACACATATAAGTGAACGTATAATTATTTGGCTTTTTAATTCTGTATTAAATATATAATACCAATAAATTAGGACTAAAGCGCATATATACATTTTTACCTGTCTATCACGTGCTAATGTATAAAAAATTTGTTTTGTTTAATTTAAATGATATAGGGTAGGTTATTTTTAGGATAGTCATAGTGATGGAAGCTGCTGCCCGTGTGACGACAGGTTGGCCGTGGATCCAGGTCAGCCGGCATCTGAATAAATAGATCTTTATAAATAACTTGCAGCGATCGTTTCACAGTCGCCACGATTTATTCGCATGGCGTTCGTATTGTCAAATAGGACGCCTATTGTAATAATTTTTATCCATATTTTTCTCAATTTTATAATACCTCTATACCTTCTCCTGCTAAAAATGTTTTAAAATTTAGATATTGAACAATTCTCTCATAAGCAAATCAATGCCGGAGCACTGTCCATTTGTCCTAATTCAAGTTATTATAAAATTTTTATCTTCACTTACCAATTCACGATATGGTTGCTATTAAAAAAATACTGTTGAACTCAGATTTTAAATTTTTTTATACAATAATGTACACACTATCAAACTAATGAAATTACTTGTACCGACTGGTTTTCAGTTTAATGAACGTTTAATAAAATTAAAGTTCGCTCAAACAGAATTAAATTGGTGCGTCGCGTATTAACGTGGAGGAACTCAAACACCAATTAGAGCTGAATACGTGTTTCGCATCTTAACGAGGATCTTTGTGAGGAGTCAATCGGTGCTGGAGACAATAAAAGCTCGGAAAACAATAAAACGCACAAAAGCAGTCACCACTGCCTTCTTCTAATGTTTATTTTTTTTCTAATTCCGACTTTACCTGGCGTCGCTCGTTTTTTTTATAGTGATTGTAATCTGTCTGTCCTTTGTGATTACGTCCAATGATAAATTTATTGCTAAATCATCAAGAATCAAGATCATCCTTCAAAGATATTTGCTCAAATGTTAAAATAAAAACATTGTAATAGTACTGTGTAATTATTAAAGTATAGATAAAACCATTTATATTTAGTCATACAGGACTTGCGTTTTAAAAAAGAAGTAAGTCTCGCCAAAAATATTTCAAACTATATGAAATAAGGAATAAAATCTGATTTCAGGTTTTTTTGCTACAAAATATATTACGTAGTTAACTATCATACCTTGTCCTCACTTCCTTTGTCTGTCACTCTGTCACGACCTTTGTCCATTTTCGATTGTTTTATATAAAAGCTAATATTTTGTCTATTCTTATGTCAAATATGGCGGCGATGGACATTTTAAAATGGCCTGCCCTCGCTAGATCGATAGATTGGTTTGTTCGAAGTTGTGTCGCCGTCTCGGGTCGGTCCTCAATCACACCTCGGTGCGGTCTTTCGTGGCAATTTGCTGGGAATGGATGGAGATGTCACCGGGATAAAAAGCCCCGATCCATCAGCGGTGTGCCGGTGCCTGCGTGTGCGCACATGTCACGGCTTTTCATGCGCTTCTCAAACTATGTATAGTTATCGTAATTCAAAAATATTTTGGTTTCACGAATAATAAATTAACAAATATTACTCGCGCTTACTGAAAAGAATGGCATAGGACCGACATAGTTTTCTCCAACTCACCGTCCAACTTCAAACTAGAAGAGGTCACTGTGTTTACTCTTGTTGGATAGTAAAATTAACTATTAAACAATTTTTTTTATATGCTTTAGATTTTTCAGGAAAGAAGTAAAACTTAAACATTTTTTATTCAATAAATACATTTTCTTGTCTTCGTTTCTATTTCACTAGAACGAGCTACTTTAAAGTATGAATGAACGAACGATTACAGTTCACATTTTATCTGGCATGTCACAGAAGTAATCACGGGAAAGCACAACATAACCCCTTGGGAGTTGTGGAAGCGCTGACTTTTCGAGACAATACCAGTGTAAAAAATGCCCCTTCAAGATGAGATCGTGTTTTGCCTTTCCTGGTTTTGAACAGACTTTGGCTTTTAACGTAAATGTATTTGTTTAATTTTTAGGATCATGTAGTTTAATAAATATATGTAAGTACAGTGTTCTGCTTTCTATTGGGTTACATAATATTTTTATGGTTTCCGCAGTTAAATTTGTTATACCAAATATTAATGTTATTGGTCTATCACAGTTTTGAAAGTATTATAAAAGAGGTTGTGTTAATGGAAAAAAAATAAAGAATAATATATTCTTAGTTTAAGTCTAATTTTGAAAGCGTATATCAATCACATCGTAGGGAAATCAGTTTGACCCCTGCGTAAGCGGAGTTTAATTCTTATAACCGAGGGCAAATGGTCAGACAGGCACCCTCTTTACGCAAGCTGATGCTGACGGGCCGTCACGAGGTGTCCATCACCTGCTACATCCACGACTTACTCCCCGCTCCGGCCGAGTTGGGACCAGTTTAGAAGCCGTCAGAGCGACCATGATCGATGATGTGGGCGAGGAATGCGCCTGAACCGAAATAGCATCCCGTCTTGGACACACGCTAATGTGTTCCGCTAATGATATGCCAGCTAGTTTTGTTTTCCCTCGGCTATTAACCGTACACCCGCAAATATTTGATGTGCCAGTCCCACGCTTCGGTATAACGGTGAGTTTTAATAATCCCACAGAGTGGTTATCACGCAGCTTGATAAAGCATCATAACAAGGCGTTATTGGAACTCCTGTAGAGAAGCCACGCGACTGGTGTTTTATTTCCCTTCACTGTTTATTCAACGCTCAGCGATGTCCCATTAGGGTTGATGCCGTGACAATTTTGTTTAGAGCGAGCCGTAATTGAATAGGCGGATGGGAACCGCAGCACGCGCTTGGAGAGTAGATGTGCAAATAAATGTATTACACACTATTGTGTTACTTTTGCTATTATTAAATGAATCACAGCAGTTATTCACATAAAGGAGCAGTTATACCTTTCGCGGCACGGCGTCCATTACCTAAATTGGTTAGTAATATGTCTCTGTTATTTGACTACTTGTGAAAAGTCATTGTAAAAACGTTTTGAAATTATATTTGGGGTAAATATATATAAAATAATAATATAAGTGTTTTATGATCAACATAGTCACTGTTTTTCTTCATATGTATGTGGAGACCACACACGCGCCCCCTAGCACCCCCTACGCAAATATACCACCGGCGTCCCACATCGGAGGCAACATGGTCCCTGCCCACGCCGTGTACATATCTACTTAGATTCCCTGTGAAGCTAATCAGCCCTAACCACGACCTACTATCGACTAACACCATTCTTTTCTGTTAGCGACTCGATAATCTAACTTGCCTTTACCTATCAAAGCTTTCTCATTTCTTATTCTAAAAGTAGTTTGTTGTCAGTATTACTTAACACACGAAACTACATCTCGGCACAAAAATTTTCATATCCCAAACTCTAAATGTGTTGTGTTGCCAAAACATTTTAAAATTCATTGTTATAATTAAGGAGCGTGAAATATGGTCGGAGTCAATTGTGTCGCTTGGTAACAATAAAGTATTTAGTGTGAAGGACCCAAAAATAAACAAACATCAGCACAATCAGAGGAATAAAATATACTGGCATAATGTACGGGCCGGCACGTCATAATAAAGTTGGCTTTTGTGTTCATGGTTGTAAATCATACAGTCCTTTGGATAGAATGGCACACCATAAATAACGAACGAAATTCGAATGCAGTGTACGACGTCGCATTTTGTGTGCAGCGCTCTAATAGCATAACGAATTAATCTTTTTCCTCTAAAGACTTTTTTTGCTCCATTAATAAAAACATGCGTCAAACGTAAAATGAAAATGTCGATATCATGGTTATTACCATTTCATATTCAGTCTGATTTCTTTGATCTTGAGTGGTAAAAGTTTTCTTCGCATATTCGGTATTGTATTACACGATATATTTAATGATTAGTATGCTTCAGATCGAAGGTAGCATTTTCCACCGTCTAAACTATTGGAAGTAAAATGATTAAGATTCTTGATTGGGCTTTTAAATTAGATAACCCTATAAAGTTCTATTGAACAATGCCAAATATTTCGCCAATTTAGTTAGTTTATAAGATTTGATAAAATAATATCTCCATGTTTTAAAGCATCGCAATTTTTCCTAAGAATCAATTTTTCTGTCAACGAAACGTCTTTTAATCCTGATTTGAGATAGTCTAAGGAAAATTTATAAATATTTTTTCTATTTTTAAGTAAAATCTAACTATTGAAAAACTTGCGTAAAGTATTTAGTTATCGTTATTAGTTTTATTTAGTTACGGTTGACAATCCAAGTTGAAATAAAACGCGGAGCAGGAACGCTCTCGATTTTAATGGGTTCGTAAGAAAGCAATTAAAGGCGAGCATTATGATAGTATTGAAGAATTTAACGCGGTCGACGTTGTTACGACTCTAGTTTAATGGTTCAGTGCACCCCTGAATAAACAAGCTTATACGGAGTTAAATTTGCTTGCACCGGATATAGCTGCCACTCGACGTATCCATCATGCGCCTCTAAATGAAGACCAAGTCCACGCTACGCGCCACTTTAAACTAAGCTAGAAATGTCTCGAACAAAGAAATCCTATTCGCCAGAAGGGATGCGGTCAACCACACTTATTTTACGACTACTAAATCTCGCCAGTTATGAGCTCCTAAATAATAACATTTTATTGGCCACAGTCGGCTTCAGATTGACGAATGCCTACTTACGGTTTATTGTCGATGGCATAGCATAGTGACCTGAGATTTATGGGTTTCCATGAAGTTTACTGCTAATGCAATGCATTTTGGATTGAGTTGCGATGGATGTACATAATCAAATACCGGAATTCCAAGAAAACTGGTCAAACGATAATACAATTGTATTTAAAATCACTGTTTGTCATTCCGAATAAAACGTGTTAACTTGTTGATTTCAAGAAAACTATTAATTCCAAACTTTTTAAATATTTTCTTTTATGTGGAGTTCTGTCCTAAAAAGGCATAAAATGTATTCCTCCGATTTTTATGGAGGCAACTTAGGAGAATAAAAATGTCACTTGATGTAAACGTTTAAACACTTTCCGGTTATCTTTTCAGACCACCGTAGTCGATGTCTCGCAGCGGGATTTTGGCGCATAGAAACAACTTTACTTGTTATGTCTTTGCTAAAGTATCAATGTGCAAGGGATGGCTTTTAGTTTTTCATGTTTACTCTAGAACACTATGGCTCAGCGGGATAGTAGTTTTTTTTGCTTCTGACAAAATCAATTCGGTTGACGTGGATTGATTGAGAGTCTTAGATTGTACATGTTTCAAAGTGAGTTCGTATGTTACTCAGCATGGTGTAGAGATGGGTCGAGTCATGGCTCTCGACGGATCTTTGCCCACCCGCGGTGATCCGCGCCGCTGCAAGGCCTCCAAATTTACATTCTCAGTACAAAAAAGGCTTTTAAATGTTTTAAAAACCAACCCAGAGAGATGTAATGTCATAAAATCAATAAAATGGACACAAATTTGTCATAGACGGCTTATGAGATTTGATCTCTTCCATTGTGCTGTGGATTTCTATATAACTAGGCTGTCATTCGTTTTTACGACTTGATAGGAGAATAATTCATTGGGTAAATTTAAAAATTATTAATAACGAATTTTGACAATAACCTAATTTTACTATTTAAGCTACTAGATGATAAATTACCATTACCAACAAAATTAATATTCGTCCAAAGTACATTTTCGAAGTGAGGCACTCGATATTTGTGTTCGCCTGAAGTCTTGCTTGTACAAATATGCGACACCCTCGAACGTCGAACAGTAGAAGTTGTTGAATGAGAAAACACGCTTTTTGGAACCAGACGTGCAGTACAAATATTGATTGAATCCGTTCTGAGGTGCGCGTGAACCAATATTTATTTTCCCCACAGTAGTCGTTATTACTGCTTATAGGTGGTCATCAATTTTCAACAAATTTAATTAATAGGCAAAAACTTAAATTTGAAATCATTGCGTGTGATTTGGCAGCAACGTCGTTAGTTCAAACATTTAACTTGAGTTTTACTTATTATGAGCCCGTTAGCAAACAGAAACATGCCTGTAGTAAGTCATATAAGCAGTTTGATTGCATCATTGTTGAGTACCGGCTACTATTATTAAAACGAATGCTATATACACTTCTCCAGTTTTACAGAGCTTTGTCATTAGTACTAAGTAATCTAATGTTATTTAGCGAAAGTCTTCTGAATTTAATTAGGTTTATTACGAAATTAAGTTAGTATATTATATTTGTTAGGAATGTCTCTGCGTTAACGTGCAACCGATCGGGTTAAATTTTATTTCTGGCTCAGTTAACATTCGGCCCGGGCGCCAATAGCGTTAATGGGATGATGGGATGCTGCGTTTATTTAACCGCTCGTAACTCGATTTCTTGCCAGCCGTTGTGCTTTTTTTTTAAACAACGTGCCATATATACCGCGGCGTAATTTCTTCACTTTTAAAATCCTATATATCTTGTCTGTCCTATCTTATGGTGCTTGATTGATTTATAGTTCACCACTAACAAACAGGCCTCGGTTATTTTTAGTATCCTTTTTTATTTAATATTAACTTTACCTAACTTTTTGCTATAAAGTTCCAATATGTCGTTGTCTAATTTGTTACAAATTATCTCAACTTTTCTATATTTCATGAATTTTATGTAATCATAAATTTTGTATTTTTACACCAAATAGTGATGTTTCATGCGTGGATACCATATGCCTAAACTAACTTTAGTCTTCCTTGCCTTGGATCTCACGACTATCGTGACTGTAGTGGTTTATTCGATATGTGCCTCAGTCACGTTTGTACCTGGACAAAAGAATTGAAAGTAAATTTTATTTAAATGAATACAGACTTCTACCGGGAGGTTCTTATGTTAGCTGTTGGTTTTTAAAATAACTTGAAATATCTTGAAATTAATAAGTACTTACATGTGATGCTGTTTGAGTAATTATGGGTCAGTAGAGAAACGTTTTGCTGTTTAAGAGAAATTTAAAATTACCTTTTCCGATTCTTAATAATACTTACGTGGAAGAAGTGCTTAAGGTTACATCGTAAAACATGTTTGCATATTGGCCGATCTGTGTTTTGAATATTACTAGTAATTGTAGTATGTATGATATTTGCTCTGTAAAATTTGTTCAATTAGTCATAGTATATCTGACAAGTAATAAAATATGTCCACCTAAATACCACCACATTACCAAATTGTTGCTGTTTACTAGTTAAGTAGAAAAACTATGATTGATGATGATTTATATTATATTTATATATATATTTTATCGAACAGCATTTATACTATATTGAACATTTTAGATAGACTTTTTTTCTTATTTGCTGTTATTACTTAGTATATTTTCATCAAATTTTACTCACTTTCGCACCTTCCATTACATTTTAAATCATTTGCCGAGTCGTGAACAAACGTTCCCGAAAAGAAATAAAACGTCTTAAAATCGTGTCTTCTGCCGATTATCTTAGAAACCGGTGGCGACCGAAAACAAAATGGACGAATACATTTAATTGTAACCCGGTTGGATTAACAGTGGGTTACCGCCCGGTGGTTTTAAAAAAAAACGTGCTGCGAGTGGTTGTTTGTTTTAGATTTAATTTTGATTGGTGCCGAAGCTGGTACCGGCTTGTTAGCGTCTTTAATTCTGAGTTATAACCACCGCAGGCAGTTAAAATGATTCAACGGAGTCTTTTGACTACATCCCTCCTCGCTCCACCGTTCCCACTTCATAATTTTCAATTAACTTATAACGGAAACGTAATTAAACATGCCCGAAGTCGTTTTAGTGTTTGCATGATAAGGAGTTCGCAGAAAATATGTGTTTTAATGAGCCATTGTGAGTGATATCAGAAATCTTTATGCTCGTACTACAACAGCCTAATGTAAAGCACCTGTCGTAGATTTTAAGTGATATGTTATGATGTTTGTATTTCACGTGTAATTTCGTGAAATGCTGCTTGTTAAGCATTCGCTCACGTAAGGTATTTGGAATGCGGTACTATGCTAAGGAGTTATATGGATCGAGGCGGTATCCCATTCCGAGTTGCTCGTTGAGGTAATGCAGGTAATCTATCTTGGAGCGGTCAGTTGTGTGATGTAATAGGCGATGAAAGGTCCAGATTGTTGGGCAGTCTTTTTGCTTTATCTATAAACTGATTATTGTTCTTTTATGGTTTTCGAGGCTTGTTATGCTTATACAGCCTTTTTAGGTATAATTGGATTGTATATTGTATAATGGATAATGGTTTACAATCATTGAATTTTATTTGTATCTCTTTTTGATTGCGGAACATAATTTTTACCTACCTCAAACATATTTTATGAACCTTTTTAATTAAGGAAGATAAAATAAATAAAGAGTTTAATGATTTCTTATTTTTATGCGAATATTACAAATTTAATAAAGCTAATTTTTTTGCCTTTATTTTATTGTTTTAATTTATTTTATTATCTTAACGCTTTGGCCACTTTGCAGCAGCCGTTGTTACAGGAGCACTACATCCCCTATAACAATTGAATAAACGCTATAAATCCCGAAAAAACTAGTTTCATATGATAAAAAGCTATTAAGATTGAAGGAAATTTAAAGCAATTAATCTCAGACCGATCTAGACACTTTTAAGAACGCATATACAGAAGATTTCACTCCAAAATAAAAGATTTTTATAGTTAGTTGGTTGTTATTATATAAAGTGCAAGTTATTCATGCTAGTATTAGTAGAGGCTGATGTAAAGCAAGATTATCATTACATAGGGACAAAATTTTTTTTTTATTTTTAAAGAAATGATAGATAATAATCCTTTAAAAATTAAAAAAAAAATAAAGTAAAAATAGGTAAATAAGTTTATCTGTCCAGGCAATACAATAACATTTAAACAAATGAATATTAAGTTGCAAAGTAAATATACATTTTACATTATACTTTTCGCTGCTGCTGAGTACTGCAATGGTGCAAAATGGCCGTACCTTAGTACATGTATTGCCACGCAGTAAACAATACGCTGATTTTCAGCGATCACCTAGTTTGGGGACGATTTCATTAGTATGATGTTTTTGCGCTGAAAATTAAGAGGTATAGAATATGAGGAAAAAGAGGATTGTATTTAAGTTTAAAGACGAGGGCATGTTGAAACTTCATATAGGATCTCACTGACATTAAGGAATGTTAGGCTAGAACTAAGGTGTGTTTTGTTTAGTTTCAAAATAAACAGGGGCAATGAGTTGACAAGTACTCTTTTAAAACCTGCGAGTATTCTCGCTTCTGCTCTGGGCTCTTAGCCAATCTTTTTTCCAAGCTCATCAAACGTCTTACTGCAATACTTCTAGTGTCTCCATAATCGTTTATAGCATTGAGACGGAACGGTAACTCTACTATATAACGACCATCTTCATCCCGTCTAGTAGTCGCTTTGAAATGGTTTTCACACGCGAGCTCTTCAGGAGACAAAATCTTTTTTTTAGGTGAACTTGGCTCCGATTCTAGATCCCAAAACCTTTTAATCGCTTCCTCGTCCTCCAGCGTGAGGTGCAAGTTGACGATCCTATTATGAAGAATGAGCTCACAGTTTCTGTGGCTGCCTACCCGTCCAGACAATATCCATCCGAAATAAGTATCTTGTGCAATTGTTCTACCATCTGGGCTACGCTCCAAACCCTGCTTCAAGATTTGACTGTATATATCGGCCCCCAAGAGAATATCAATTTTGTTGGGGGTACTATATTGAGGGTCCGCCAAAGGAAGTTGACCTAGCCCTGTCCATTCAGGTAGAGTGAATTTCCTTCCAGGTAACACAGCGGTTACCGTTTTTAGGACGTGAGCCTTTACTTGTCGTTTAAATGTAGGGTCACGAGGTGATTGTATGTTAACCATAACAATTGATTTTGATGTTAAACCTCTTCGGCTGTTCCCTAATCCCGAGATACAGCTTCTGGCAGTAGTTTTCGTTAACTGCAGTAGCTGGACAGCGGCCTCTGATATAAAAGATGCCTGCGAACCTTGATCCAACAGCGCTCTTAAAATCAGCTGTGAACCATTTCTAGCCTCGGCTCTTATCAACGCCGTGGCCAATAACGTCTGGGGTTGCCCTGACGCGAAATGGTTACAAACTCTTCCGGACTCGTTCCTCTCTAATGATAGTTCCGGTGGTCCTCCTTGTTCGTTTTGTGGTTGCTCTATTTGACTTTCATGCAACAATGTGTGATGACGCCCTCTGCAGTGTTGACATTTTGAGTTTATCCAACAACTTCTGCCAAAGTGATTGTTTCCTAAACAGTTAAAACAAAGTTTTAACGACTGCACGATGCTGCGCCGCGTCGGCACGTCTTCTCTTGTAAAATCGCTGCAGGAATGCAGATTATGTCCTCCCCTGCAATGTGGGCAAATTACATTATTACTGGATTGGGAAGCGGCATACAAAACCCTTTTGTCGGGCCTAGCATTGGAAGATTTATGGGAAATATTAGAAGTGTTCGCAAACTTGGGTCTACTATTTCCCGTTTCTACGAATTCCAGCGCATGAAACTGAGATTCTAAAAAGGTTTGAAATGAATTGAATGATGGCAAGTCTTCCCCCGTGGTATTAATAAATAACTCCCATTGTTTCCGAGTTTCAGGGTCCAACTTCAAACTGACCACGTAGATAATAATAATACTCCAATGTTCTACCTTAATACCTAGGTTCGCTAATTCGTGCAAGCAATTGGAAGTAGTATCTGAAAGCTCTTTGA
>DWLS01004461.1:0-13931 GCA_018246255.1 Pachliopta kotzebuea | reverse complement strand
ACATGGACTCCAAGAATGGAACAAAGGATACGTTATGATGAGGTGTAATATACCCACAGCATTCGCTTGAAGGAAGCTTTTCTATCTTGTGGAACTTTAGTTATTAATAATGATTATATTTCATTTCAGTCCACTTTTAAAAATATCAAAGACCATTTTTGTAAATAAAAAATATAGTATTTACGACATTACGTCAAAGGAAACCAAAGTAACACTATATGTTCATCCTTCATAGCAATGATCTTACGAAAGGAATCATTATGACATTTTTTTTATACGACGGAGCCTTGAGGCTAGTAGGACGTTTATTTGATGATAAGTGATACACCTGTCCATAAGAATGAGGTGCTAATTGGGATGATAAAAGCTTTACCACATTGTGCTCATCGCCTTGGGAATCAAGTTCTGCTAACCCAGTAATTTAGGCAAATTTGTGGCTAGCCAGCTAACATGCACTTTAAACCGGAATATAGTAATATTTGTTCATTATTGTTAGGAAACACAAATAGGTGCCGTGGTACTTCCTACCTAGAAGGTATCGGGCAACGAGGACGTACCACCAGTTTTTATGTAATTCAAAAATCTTTTTTAGGATATCTCAACGAGTTGATGCGTTGTATAAGATACGCGCTTTATTCTCGGTATTGTAAACTATCGGAGGAGAGTTTACTTGGGGGTTTGAAGGTTGTAATGAGAGTTTTGTGCGGTTGTGGGGGTGCAAGCGGTCAAAAGGGGCAAAGTTGCAAGTTGGATGCCTTCCTTGCACTTAATGCCTTCCTTAGGCATTTACACGCTGAAAATATCCCTGTACAGGTATTGAATGTAATTGTAGTTATTTTTAAGTTGTCGGTAGTGTGTGCGTCCAATAACAGAAGCAGTCCAGTGCACAGGATATATTAAGTAGCAAATACAAAGTCATTTATCGATAGTATCATTTTCATTATAAATATACTCCTACGACAGGTTTTATAACATAGTAGGTTTTTTCTGTGCCAAATTTGGTAAGTTTTTGTTAATCAGATGGCAATTGTCATTGTACTGCACTGTGTCAGATGGCAATGAACTCCGAAAAACTACCGAAACCTTTGGCACATAAAATGGAAACGTTTCAAAATATTTTTAGGCTGATTGATGGGGGTTCGCCGCAAAACGATGCTCAGTCACTTCACCCTAATTTAGTATATAGTCTGTAAGGGTTTTCGGGTAATGGACGTACTCGGCTAAAGACGTTAGTCCTAAATAACCTTAACACGTTCTATGCCAACGCGGTCAATTCTGACCGACAACGAACTGTCTGTATGGGCCAATGAAATATCGTACATGTATTAAAATTTTGCCTATTTTCTTATTTATTAAATTCGTGTATCCAATGTCAAAATATTTGATTACATTATCAAAACTGAATTTTAGTATTACTATTTTTTAACCCATAAACATTTTTGCCGTTTTTTTCTAAGTCCTTTAAGTTCCGGCTCAATGAATTTTGGATTTAGTTTGATATCATTGTCCTACGGCCAGTAATAGTGGATTGAATACACCCCTAAAACGCAGTCACCTAGGACCGATGCGGCACAAATGGAAAGTCTAGGTGTCGGTCAGCACTGACCGACGTGCCTTGAACGGGAAAACGCGTTTTTCTTACTGGTAGCCAACGTATTAAGGTCTGCTTCGCTGCGTTTGTTACTTGTAGGAATACCCAAGACAGGGGGAGACAAAATGGAGTGTTAGAGCCTGAGTTTTGCCTGAGAGCCAAATGACCGACGACGATGTCGAAAACAGAGAAAAGTGGGGGAGAAAGATGAAGAAAGCTGACCGGTGGTGTCAGCTTTCTTCATATATAATTAAAACTGAGATATGTATTATGTGAGCAAACTTTGTGATTGGTGCCTGTTGTTGCAACGCATATTTGTATCATTAAACACAATTGTATAAAATACTTTATTTAACATCTTCCTATAATAACCGGTTTCAAGAAATTTGTTTTTTTCTTTTAATAGTTACACGTAAACACAATATAATTTATAATATAGTTGCGGCGGGCGAGTGATGTGGCGGTGGAGTACCGCATAGATCACCCACTAATATTCAGAAGGTTTTGCAAAGCCCCTGTAACAATCCTCAGCAATTTTTATTTTAACGTTTTCTGACACATTTTTATTTACTTTTAATATTTTGTCTAATGGCCAGTACTTGTGCTGCAATTACACCGCTACAGTTGCTAAAACCCCCAGGGTTTATAAAATGTAATATAATATCCGTTAACCAGCATTTGACTATCATGTCAGATTGATTGAACTGGCCTTAACTCTCTTCTCGTGAGAACAGGGCCTTAGGTTTCAGTAGTACGACTATTTCTTATTATAAGAAGGTTCTTTTTTAATAATTCTTACAAGTCGTCATTAAAATATTTATATAATAGCAGTTACATGTAAACAAAGTTTTCGATATAATCTTATCGCTAAAAAATAAGAGTGAAACATGACCTGTATTTAAATTTCTGTTTTGACGATAATAATTATCGCGTCCAAGTAAACAAAGTAAATTTACTAACCGAAGTTAATTTGAATAGATTGTTTAAAAAAATTATACCGGTTCTATTTTTTTTTTGATTCTTGACCTAATCATATCGATGGTTTATTTGACTGCATTGACACTATGTTCGCAAAATAAAAGTATTTTTTCGTAGTGACTCAACAAATTTCTTTGAAAGTGAAGTACATAAATACTCATTTATCAGTACTAATATTTACGTGATTTATGAAATTGTCAGATACGGTGATTAAGTATAAACATTATCACTTGAAAATAAAACACTTACGTCTATGCCTTTTAAGGCTTTGATAAATAAAACGCACAAGTGTATGTCAATACTTTATTTCGTATAGAAATAATTACTTATATTCTCTTCTACATCGTCTGTTCTTAAAAAAATATCATAGATATAGTAAAATGATGAAAAATTGGTTCTCGCGTTCATGTAACGATTTTTTTTTATAATTCTTGTCGTTATAAATTCCTCGCAGTCTTGTGCCGTGTATTTAATGGTTACGGTATAGTGTTAAATTACAATGAGGCCGCGGACTGTGGACCTTGTTAATTTTTTTAATTTAAAAACTGGAACAAAATTGATTTGTATGATAGAGATGGAGTGAGATCTGGAGTGAGCAGGTGCTGCAGGCGGTAGCCGCGTGTGCGTCCTCCGATCGTGTCGAATTGCGCGCTGCCGCCTTGCATGTTATCGCTACTTTAGCGCACTATGCGCAGTTGTTACCACACCTGATGCAATGTAAGTACCTTTCAAAATAGTACGTAAATTGCACGCCACTCTGCGTCTACCGTGTCTAATTTATTTATTACTAATGTAATAAATTACTGTGCTGATGATACATTCTAAGACAACAATATGTGGAAGTATGTTAAAAAACGATATAAATTTCAAAGTAGTTAAATTGAAATTGGTGTAGAGATCAGACCAGGGAGAGGTGTGCAATAAATATTTAATCGAGAAAATCTTAATCTATATTTTTTCTAGAAACTATTATACAATAGACATGTAATCTTTTAAACAGATTAATAGTGCGACACTGTAACCCACCTGTACCTTCTTGAAAAAGAAGTAAAAGTCTAGCGGTTAAACTTACATCACATATTAATTAACTCATTTACGAAATTATTCGTCATTATGGAATTTATTTATCTACTCTTTTATTGTTGTTTCTGTTATACAGCGATCCCGAACGCAGAGTCTCTCTGTAGCTACGCGTTGGATATTTTCTTAAGATATGGCGAAGCAAATGTGGTTCGAACATCAGCTGCTTCGTTACTAGCTGCAAATGCCGTACGCACTTCTACACACACTGATGTGAGTATTTTCCTATTAATTCGTACTAATCAAAACAGCCAAATTTTTCATAGTAATAAGTGAAAATGAGATCTTAGATAATGAAGCACGCTCGTATGCTTGAAAAGCTAGCCAGGCGGATTCGATAAAAACACTGTCGCCAAACGAACTCTAAAAAAATTATTTTAAAAATTATGTTTTGAGATATGGAATATATTACTTCGGTAATCATACGTAATCAAAGTGCGCTTGTACCTATATTATTTTCTTCTGATTTGTATGGATTTAAACTGTTTCTGTGCTGTCGTTGCATAAATTGCTTGTTTTGATGCATTTACCCTAATCGTATGCCAGCTAATGCCCATTAAAAAATTAAAATGCATAATAATAAGTTAACACTTTTTTGAATCAATAGTGTACTAGAGTTATTATTGGATTGAAATAAGTAAATATTTATTACTTCGGTACTTTATGTTTTTTGATACCGCAGTGATACCTAAGTTTATCTTAATTCTTTACATTATAGTACTGATTTAAAATAGCGAACGATGATAATAATTACCGACTTAAAGAAATAACGATATTGAATAATAAGTAGTATCAGGTAAGGAATGTTAATACACTTGTGACGCATTTTCGTTACCTTATGTGTGCTGTAAATAAAATACATGTAGAATGTTCGGCGTCATTAAAGCTAATGTTTTATTTTCAACGGTTCGGCGTTGTTACTTGAAAGTTGCTTAGGTACTGTATCTTTTAAATTAATTGTACTAATTACAAAATGATTGGACCACGTCTAGGAAATTAGTTCGTATCGCACGTTTATTTTTATAAATGTGGATGAACAGTGTAGAATATAGTATTTGTGAAACCGCACTGTTAAAAAAGGACACATGAGCGTATCGCTTTTTATAAAGCAAAGAGACTAACAGAACGGTCACCCGATGATAAATCTCGTTACTACCGTAATTTTACTAGCTACAACGTTCTTTATGTTAGCACTTATTATAATTTGTACAATACGAGTACCTACCTCGACAGCTGCCAGAAAAAAAGAGGTCTACGAACAGTACGATATAGTACACCTATGTCAGAATTTCGGATTATTTTTACTTTACAAAATTATTTAAAGCTATCAAATAACTCCAAGTGGTAGAAAACGTGGATTTCATTTAATTTATTGGTCATGTAATAATAAATTTGTAATATAATTTATGAAATGTTGTCAATTTAAATTTGACAATGTTAAATTAGGATGTGTCTCCGCAGTCATTTATTAACTTATTTTGTATGGACTTATGGCTTGAAAAGTGTTTTGTATTAATTGAGGAGCATTGTGGTTAACGTTAAATTGTTGGTAACCACATGTATGCGTGACAAAAATTTAAATGTGGCGAACCACCTAGCTTTTGATTTGAGATATGTTTTAGAAATATATATATATGTATTATAATTCGGGCGCCATATACGATGTAAAATTTGTGTGTTAAATAATGTATTGTAAAAAAACTTTGAGTAAACCAGAGCTAGGTTGTATCTAATATTAATAAAAAATAAAGATGACTTTGTGGTTAAAAATTCGAGATACCATTCTGTTCAAGCAATTCTGTCTTTAAGTGTGAACTTAAATGATCTCCCTTGAATCCATGTCTGTTTAATTGACCAAAATATTGAGTAGGTAATCAGTTCAACGTCTACTATGTAAAATAAAATATATCTAAAATAATAGGGGAACTTTTATTATGAACGAACATAATTTTGCTTTTCGTGGTATCCGTTACCTTCAAAAGTTTGCCGCGAAAAATAATGAAAAAATATTTAAAGGATAAATAAGGAGTGATTTATTTTGCCCAATCCTCCTTTGTTATCATAGGGCTGTCTTCGTTTTCGTGTGTGATCGATCCTCATCTGAAACCGCTTCAGTGGTCTTCTTCTATACTTCGTCGTTTTTAGATAAAGAGACCAGTGATGAAGGAACCCGACAGTCACAATATTTTTATTACCGATCTATTAACAGCGCATAATTTTTATTTGATTTATGAAAATGGAATGAGAAATTGTTAACTGCTTGTCTTCAAAAACGGTCCACTTATTGTAACGCTGAGATTTGAGATACAAGAAGCGAGTCAAGGCCATTTATTGACCACACTGCTCAAGTACGGATTTGCGGATATCACACATATTCACGGAGCTGATTTTCATGAAACATGATAGATAGGCTATGACAAGAAATAGTATTATTGGAAGGTTTTTTACGTTCACTAAATTTACGTTGTTAACAACGTGACTGGCTTTTTATCTATACGGGAAGAATAATAGTGCGATGTGTTTGTCCAATGTCGTTTTTTTTGTTATAATGCATTATCACGCAGAACGTGGTCAAATATCTTAAGACATACTCAGTCCTTTTTTTTTAAAAAAAAAAGTATTGTTAATCGGTATAATCTATTAAATAAAGCCACTATAAATATTATGGTAAATTATATGATTACATACATTCAGTAATCACTATATAATAAGTAAAAAAATATTTACCGCTTAAAAATAATAAAAGTATCTTAATTTCCGTAACTTATTTAATTTTCAATTTACCGAAAATTTATTTATGGCACAATTAATAAGGCCTTATTTTGTAGTTAAAAACATACGATGATTAATTTCAAACACACTATAAATATTATTTTTCGAAAGTTCTCAACTTAACTTTAATTTCATTCGGTATCCTGCAATAAAGATTTATCTCCAGTAGAGAATACCGCAAAAATTTTCCCTGTAAATGAGTACACTTATAATATTTTGCTTGGAATTTCCCAATTTACTTACCACCGTAACTTTTTTCTAACTGGTTTCGTTGTGTAATATTTAATTATTTTTAGTCCGTCTTGATTACTCTGTTTACCTAGTGGTACGTAATAACTGTCACTTAAGGACTCTTGTAGGATTTTTATTGAACCAATGTCCTATAATTTTCTATATAAACAAACAAACGTTTATGTAAAGATAATGTCAACAAGACTGTGGATAGTGAAGATTGAAGAATACTCTGGCTCTCATCATATTGACAGCGAGAACACAGCAACGTTGTTATGGTTGTATCAATATAATCAGTTATGACATGAATGTGGTTTTCGTTTTATACTTTCACCGTTTTTTTATACTTTATTACGCTGGTTTATTTTTAACTATTACTCTCGTTTCGTGAGAAGTTTCGGTGCTGGTGTTTAACGCCGTAACATCCGGTGTACTTTGTACGTTATTCACGGAAACGGATGTTCGATCTAAAATTATAATAGTAAATTTAACTTTTTGTTACTTTGTGTTTGAATTCATACCGCGAATTATTACAGTTATTTTTTTATAATAATTTTGGATTGTTTATTTCGGTAAATATTAAACACTATTTACTTCTTTTCGATAAATATTAGATAGTACTAATATGAAACGTAGTTCATATTGAAGACTTGCACGTAATTCTTACATTTGGTATTCCTAAAATTATTTGTTATTTATATTTCTGGTTAAATAATATATTTTGAATCTTTAACTTTTCCCGAAATTATTTCTCACAGTAAATGAAAACTACTGTTTTGAGCATGTCTTATAAATATGAAACATGCTATTGTTTGTAGAATTTGTTTTCTAGTTTTGCTTCACGTATGTGCTACGGTATAATCAATCTTTTACAAGTGTCCCATTGTTGTTTTTTTATGGCTGACATTAATAACAGCTAGGACGGACGGCCTTTATTTATATGTTATATGTTCTCGGAGAATTGTAGGCGATTTTTTTAATTTATACAATAATGTGCGGTTGTCTTATTTTATGCACGTCATAATATTTTAGTTTCGTTATCAAATGTTATTTAAAACTTACAATATGAAATCAACTTTTTTAATTTTAATTTCTATTACGAAATTAAAGTGCACAATCAGTATGAAAAAGTAATTAGTGTTACTTTTTATTACAACAGATTAAAATTCTTACTCGTTGCAGATGTGTAAATATTATAGTTTTTCTGACCGTCTCTTATAATTCATATACTATTTTAATCTTTTCTAATAAAATATCTTAATTGTCCACTGTATTGGGTAATGGAATTTGTTTCTTATTACAATCGCTCGTTTTGGAATACAATAGGTTTGGTTGGAGCGCTAGTTAATCGACTAGCGGGCTGGCGGATTCTGTTTATTTTGAAATACTATTATAACAATTTTAATACCTAGAAAAAATCTCTAGAGGGTCTATCATAATCAAAATGTAAATAATATGTATTTTTGTTAAATTCTTTAATAATAAGTACACATTATATCAGTAAAATTTTTCAAGATGTTTATATGATTTATTTAGTATAGCAAAAGAGTGAACAAGGTTATATTCGTTGAGGGTCTAGATTAAAAATGCAATGAATAGGTTTCATCAGTTTATTGGGAGTTCATAAGTGTTAGACTATAGTATAAGCTTCGTAAATGGTTTGATGCGGGTACATTCAAGTCACGGGCCCATCGCGTCAACAATCGCGGCCTTGACTGCGTCATGGCATAGCATACCATGGAGCTTATCTCGAGGCACGCTGCGATACGGTTCACTTGAGTGCCGGCCGCCGCCCGCGTGCCCGCGTACCCGCGTACCTACATCTGCATATCACATGCGCATGCGCGCGCGCCTTGCTCACTCCGCACTCATACGCTCGCTTTCCCACCACGCTCGCGTTTCTGCGATCAAATGAAATATATTCAAATCTATATTCGATATTAAATAAAGTGATAATGTGGTTAAGTGTAATATTTCTCGTTGTGTTACTTGCATTGTTAGTTTTATTAACGATCTTCCACTATACGTCCAATGGAAGGAAATATTGGTTACATAGAAAAGTGCCGTATAGAGAACCCTGCCCAATTTTCGGCAACTTTGGCGCGACCCTGACGATGCGACGGAGTTACACAAATATGCTTCAGTTTTTTTATGATTCTTATCGAGAAGAAAAATACGTAGGTATTTTTCAAGCTAGAAGACCGACTTTGTTCGTGATAGATTTAGATATAGTAAAGAATATACTGATTAAAGATTTCGCGTGTTTTAGTGATCGAATATCAGTGTCAACAGATACTCGCAGGGAGCCGTTGCTTCGTAACCTTGCCAATATGAGTGGAGCTGAATGGAAAGCTATGAGACACATAGTAACACCGACCTTTTCATCCGCCAAAATGAAAGCAATGTTCCCACTCGTTGCAGACTGTGCGAATGCCCTTAAAGTTGCTTTTTCTCAAGAATCGTTAGACGAGATCGATGTACCGAAATTGATGTCACGTTTTACAACAGATGTTATCGGCAGTTGCGCATTTGGAGTTGATCCTGGTTCCCTGAAAAACCCGGATTCTCCATTTCTTGCCATGTCACAGAAAATGTTTAAAACAGATCGCACAACTTTATTGAAACGCTACTGTCGGACGTTCTTCCCAAGACTATTTAAATTTTTGAATCTCAGAACTTATTCTTGGGAAGTGGAGACATTTTTCACAAACATAATCAATCAAGTTCTGGAAGAGAGGCGAAGTACAGGCCGACAAAGAAATGATTTTATTCAGCTCATGTTAAACATGCAGCGAAACGAGACTGAGATTTCTATGACGGATGAATTAATAACTTCTAACTCTTTTATATTTATGTTAGCTGGTTTGGAAACATCTTCAACTACATTATCATTCTGTTTGTACGAACTAGCAAAGGATCCAGATTTACAAAACAGATTAAGACTACAAATAATAGAATGTATCGAACGATACGGTGGTTTGAATTACGACGCAGTTTGTTCAATGCGTTTGGTAGTTCAAACTGCCATGGAAACGCTGCGACTCCATCCCCCCACACCCCTCACAACCCGTCTGTGTACAGCGCCATGCACTCTATCCAGCGATTTGAAAGTGAAAGTTAAAGATGCTGTACTAATACCAGTGCATTGTATACAGAAGGATCCCAGATATTTTACAGATCCGGACAAATTTGATCCGGACCGTTTTAAGGAAGATTTCAATCCACCAGGTTTCATAGCTTTTGGAGAAGGACCAAGAAGTTGTCCGGGTAAGTAAAATTTGTAACTGTTCATCTTTTAAAAGGTGTTGATATTTTTTAATACCTACAATATAATATATTTTATTTCAAAAATCAGAAAGAAATATTGCCAGTATTAGACTTGAATCATGCTAGTATTTCATATATCGTATGAAAATTTATAAATATTAGTCAATTTTATATTATAAGTAAATTAATAGAAATCAATAATATGTCTGCAGTCTGTTTCTTACTGTTTGGCAAACAAATACTGTATTCTTATAAACAAGTTCAAGCAAAGACAAAGCATCGTCCTGTGTTATTTAAACATAGTGCGAACAATGTGTCCCCGAAGGCTTTCACGTGAGAACGTACGTACATTATCCATTTCATAACTATTTATGTCGGACGTCAATGACTATTCAATTTCATTATTTATAATAGGAAGTTTCGTGTTGACTTTATTTCTTCATATTTACATTTATGTTAACGCCGATTTTCGTTCAAGATTCATCGTTTCTGACTTTTGTGTAGAGAAATGCGTTTTAGTGTCACAATAGAAGAATTATTGTGTTGTAACATGTTCATTAATATAGCCTTTATATTTTAGGTGCTCGGTTCGCTCAACTAATCGTAGCAGCGGGTTTAGCTGCTATACTCAGTACTTACGTCGTGCAGCCGTGTTCCAGGACCACGCCGCGTATCCATTATGACCCCCGCAGTGTTATGTTGAAGAATAAAGGCGGTATCTGGTTAAAGTTTAAGGCTTTGGGATAGAGAAAGTGTTTTTAGCTGCGTTACAGGTCACTTTCTACATGGGAATTGATCACGTGACAAAATTAATAGATATTGTTCTGTAGCTGCGTTCACAAACTACTCTATAAAATTATTCCTGTTATTTTTAATCATACGTTATAGTGTTTTCAGCTATAAATGAATGGATATTTGTGATACATTAAGGTTGAACATTAATACTACTACTAATAATTATCATTCAATTATTGTTTGAACTGATGTATAATTATACTTAATTTTTAAGCACATTTACGATTCTTCATAGTAATGTTTAGATTGAAATATCATTTTCGATTTAAAATTTTATACTCGAAATCTCTGAGCTGATCAGTATTAGACAAATAATTTTAATGTTGTATAAATTACAATTAATTTCGTGTTATTTTCTTGTATAAATATTTATTCTAAGTCACATATAATAGCTTTATCTGTAACTTGATATGTGTTACTTTCTCATAACTTTTAGTATGCTATGTAAAGATGTTAAATAAAGAGGTAATTGTATACTTATTTGGTTTTGTTAGTTCCTTTGTTCATTTTAGCTGTAACTCTGTTTATAATGATTGCAGAGAGACCCATGAGTCTGTCAGAGAGAGTCTGTCCGTACTAAGTCTAGCGCATTATTAACCAGCTATAAAATATTTTATAGGTCTGAATGTTTGACTACCACTTAGCATTTACATATGATTTAGAAACGCACATTGTTTTGTAGGGTAAACTAATATAAACCAAATATTAATTTACTGTGTAAACATCAAGATGGGTCCTTTGTTTGTGTATAAATTTTTTGTTGTGTGTTGCTGATGATAATATCCAGTTTCAATATTCATCTGACTCAGTTATCAGGAGCGTTGCATTGTTGTTATATTATTGAACATTATTTAAAAATACGTATTCTTTATGTCCGCATAACAGTGATTTGGAATAATGATAAGATACCAAACGCAAAGAGTAGCGTTCATATAAATATATAAATTCTTTCGTGGCACAACGATTTATATATAGCGTGTAATAAAGGTTTTCAGCATTCTTGTGTTCCAATTATCAACATATGAAAGCTAAAGTATACTGGATGAGCGCTTTTGTTCTCATCCTCGCTTTACACCATGATATAGAGATCCTAGCCTGCTTATAAAAGTTATTAATTATTTATTCAAGTTTTCCTGTTACATGGTATGACAACTCAATTTCATCAAAAAAAAAAATGATTTTTGCAACATACAAGTATTAACAAATCAAATTACCTCCTCACTGACGTAATCACACAATATGTGTCAATAGACTTTTATTAATGTCTATTCAATACCTAAAGTTTACAGCGACAATATTGTTACGGCAAATTGTGTCCTACATAGGCCCTAACTTTTGTGCTTTGTCATGATCTATATTAGGCCGAAATTACTTACGGATTTTATTTTTAATAACGTTTAGGGTTACCCTTGTTTCTTTGTTGGCTCAATGGTTTTGCAGTCACATTGTTCTTGATTCGTTTTATTAGAATTTTGTGGTACACGCAAATTAATTTTGTTATAAAAACAATTAGGTTGTTCGTTTCAGTCTTAGTGAAAAAATATTTATCTATTAGAGAGAATTTAAATATAAATAGGTTAATTTGATTTTTCTTCTAAATAACGAGCGCGTCAATAGACTTCATAGATTTACTAACGAGCCGGCTTACATAGAATCGCCCGAGTTGAATAATCTCCTTATATTAATTCATTATTAAGCCGCTTACTATGAAAATAAGCGTGTTAATATATTTCACGAATGGAAATGGTTTTTATTATTTAGTCCACTTTTTTTTTTAGTAAAATAGTGACCTCTCCTATGCAATATATAATAGTTGAGTGATTGCGTTAATTTACGTATCTTGTATTTAAAGAATTCACGTATACTGAAAATATAATATATATATATATATGTGTAAATTAACGTTCATTTAAAAAGAAATGTTACAGAAGTTGATTTCACTTTTAATGGGTATAGTAGAGTTTAGATTGATTCTTTGTCGCCTGTAATTTACTTAAAAGAAATACTGTTGCGTCTATAAAAACATATCCAAAATCGCCTTAACCAATGTCATATTTGTAAAGGATTCTTTAAGGTTCTCTATACCATTTCATTGTTTCATATTGAATAAAACTCCTTTCTGAAAAAAAATTATGTAAAAAAATGTATCGTCATCGTTATTTCTTTAAAAATGGCGGTAGAAAGTGTTAGCCTTTACGAATAAAAAATTTGCTGTGTTTGTTTCGAATACCAGAAAGATGAAGATGTCATCACAAATTATAAAACTGGGACATTGATAAAGAAATCTGTGTTTGATGGGTCTTGCAGACATTTTGATTGATCCCTCTTCCAGCACCACGATATAAGATATTATAAGATATTACCAGTAATCCTTATCTTAGTCATCGATGGTATTAGAATAACAACTACGCTGAATCATTTAACAGTAAACTTAATTAAAACAAACATTTTTTTCAGGTGTTTGAAAATGATGTGATAAAACAACTGCAAAAGAATGATTTTTTGGAAAGCTGCTTACAAATTTTCATTGATTTTTGTTGTGATAAGAAAAAGCGGAATCATCTTCGTAAGTTCTTATCATAAAAAATTCAGTAGAATTTCTTTGTGTATGTAAAATTATTTCATTTTCACGGTACCTGAGTAGATTAATAAAATAAAATCTAACTCCGTCAAATAATGTATATAGATAAGATATGAATAATTTTCTAGAAATGTGTATATGGCGGATATGTTGTTTCAGACATTTATCTCTTAACTTTTATATACATATTGTTTTAAATGAATTATTATTTAATTTTAATTTATACGTATGGATAATTTTTCTATTTTATTCTCAGATCCCAATACGCCATTATCGGTGCTGGAGCGCAGATCGGAGTTGGAAGTGCGCGCTCAAAAGAGTGGGGACGTGCATTTGTCACCAACCGCGGAGATAGTCCAGGCGCCACCTACTGCAGACCTGTTAATAGCTGTAGCTGACCTTTTTCATAATGTTACCACTTTCAAGAATAGTCCTATAGAAGCGTGGAATGAACTGGGGATTTACAGAGTTATTTTCAGGTACTACAAACATATAAATAATAAGTATTTTCAAACATTTTGTATGTTTGCTTTAAATTTACATTCTTTCTTCTTCTGCCTGTGCTTTTTAACACCTTAGAGCAGTGATTATCAAACTTATTTCCTTTACCGCCCCCTTTGGAAATCAATTATTTTT
>DWLS01004460.1:0-13932 GCA_018246255.1 Pachliopta kotzebuea | reverse complement strand
CTCGCATGCTAAGCGAGCGCTCTACCATCTGAGCTACGCCCCCTTTTGAAAGTGATTATCAAACTAACATTCAACTAAAACAATTTCTTTTTTATAAAAAATTATTTACAATTTTTTTGCTGACAAATATACTTGACTGTTTTGCAGATCCCAATTATCCTTAAAATAAAGGTAAAAGTACTTACGCTGTGCTTTTGAGTATAATGTGTGAAAAATTAAAAAAAGGAGGCTAATAGTTTTAAAAAATATATTTCGTCCGTTTTCATATATCATGAAGTTACAAAACGCAAAAGAACTAATGCTATATGCTATATAGACGTCCAAACCCGATTTTTTTTACTGCTAAGCAAACATCATACTTTGTAATCAAAAATCTGATTGTCTCGAGGACAGAGAGTAACAAAATACATGAATTGCATTAAAAAGAATTGGAGGCGCCGGGTATCGATCCCGGTACCTCTCGCATGCTAAGCGAGCGCTCTACCATCTGAGCTACGCCCCCGGTACGTTAAATAATAAAATGTATAAACTCATACAATTCATACATACTTTAATAGCAAAAAGTAAAAGGCAGTTGTTGTTCAATAAGTAACGACTTTTAAAGGCACATTCATAAAGAAATTACATTTTGTTACATGTACAATGTGACATACGTGAACACGCGTAGTAATGAATGTTTCTTTGTTCTCATACAAGGTATAATCATCATCACTATCATCAACCGATAGATTCACATTAATGACCATAGGTGTCTTACAAGGATTTATCTTTATTGCCACTCTCATTCAGCGGTTTTTTGCGATCTTGTGGATCGTTTCATATCATGTGGGCACCTCCTCTACCATAACAAAGACTGTTTTTCAGTCGAGCAACATCCGTTGGATAATTGTAGTACACCAACAAGCGTAAAATTTTTCTCAGTTAATTAAATAATTTATACAGCATACTAAATAAATTGTTTATGAAATCGATGACAATATACAGATCTTAATCTGAACTACGTTCTCTAAAGATGTCGAGTTTAGTTTAATTCTGTTTAAATATTTTTAACCAAAGTTATGTTTATCAATAGTATATTTTGACGGAGACCGTCTATGTAGGCATCGCCGCATTTTGTATTCCTACTTTTAAACAGTACTGTTCCAGTTTAAAAGATATTGTAAGCTAATGAAATTACTGAAGTAACGAGACTTAACAACTTATGTCTCAAAACGACAGGCACAATGTGTTGCAGTTTATACCATCTTAACCAACGTCATTTTGTATGAGTAAGTATATCATTAACCATTAGGTGAATGGTCTCGTTAATCGCCTCGATGAATAAAAAAAAATGTTAAAATATAACAGAGACACAAAGTTTTAAAAAACTAGTTTAGGCCTATTCGAAAGTGGTCGAGTGGCTGCATGTGTTGCAATGTCGTCAAGCTGCTCGGTGAATGTTAACGCAGCAGTGCCCTACTTCGGTCACGTTAGTTTCTTTGTGTAATGGTTTTACAATTTCTGTTATAAATTAATTACATTTATCCAATAGTATATAATATATCCATTATTGCCATCTCTAAGATTTTACTTTACATAAAAGATATATCCCACCATTAGGTAGGATATTTCGCGAATTATCGCGAGATATATATTTCTATTATAAATATTATTTTAGCGGTATGAGCTTATTGTTTAACACTAATTTTAATGAGTAAAATAATTTTTATTTGCAATGAAGAAATACTTCTTCAAGTTTATACTATATTTAAGTGCCACTAAGATCGTGGATAGATAGCCTGAACAAGCATCCTTCCAAACCAGAGTCATTTGGCTAACGCAGTATTTTGATGTCTATCTCTGGCAAACCTGGTTGGTGACCTTTTCTTAAAGTAATTAATTCCATAAGCAAAATTTGAGTTGCGGACAAAATATTTCTATATTATAAAAAAATGTTTTTAGTCATAGGTTCATAACATTAGCTAGAACCTAATGCGCAATCAGATCCACCAGTAAATCAAAACCTGTAGCAATAGAAAAAGTCTTAAGGACAGAAGTTCAGAACTATTCTTTTTATCACTCTAGATTTCTTCTGACATTTGACAACTCGGTGTTTTCTTACTATTTGTCCCACTCAACTAGTGGTAACTGTCTGTCACCGGAGACCGTCTTGGTCAGCTCAACTCTCATTGCAAGCGACAAGTAGTAATGTGCAAACATTACTGTGTTTGAAAGGCGCTGTAAGTTATTGAAGTTACTGGAGTAACGAGTCTTAGCCCTTTCTCTCAAGGCATGCCACGCATTGTGGTGCAGGGTTTACTATCTTAACCAGTGCCACGTTGTTATGGGATGAAGGCCTTGCTCGTCTCGTCGCCTTGTCGAATAAAAAAAACTTTTCATTATTACTTAATTTTAGACTTAATTAAGATTGTTAATGAAGTAAAAGTGTTATAAATTATTAATAATAAAAAAGACCTGAAATGGAAAATCATTCACTGAGTATCGCATGCTAAGCGAGCGCTCTACCCTAAGTTACGCCCCTCGTTAAAACTTGTTAAATATTTTTTCAGCGAGTTATTTCTTAATTATACTAATTCAATACTATGAAGCAAACGTTATGTAAAATATATTCTTAAATGCGATTGCAATTTTAAATACTTATTTAATGCATGGTTAATAAACCAGTTGTTTGACAACAAGTTCAATTCTGTCAAAGTTACAATTGTTAGGTTTGCACTTCTGAAGGCCTCAACGGTAAACATTATGTATGATTTTTCTTTATTCTACAAGGAGACGAGCAAAGTATTCATCTGATGGTAAGAGATTGCCCATAACAAAGTGGCACTGTTTAAGATAGTATACACAAAACTACATTGCGCTCGCCGCTTTGAGACATTAGATGTCAAGTCTCGTTACCCCAGTAATTTCACTAAGTAGCACATTAATAATTATTACAGTATTAAACATATTGCACGAAAATCAAAGTATGTTACATATGGCCATTACATCAGAATATTATTGACCACAGCTGAACATAGCTTTCTCCCTTCTTATAGATTTATTGCGCAGCGAGTGTGATTTATAAATTGTATAAAATTTTTAACCGGGGGCGTAGCTCAGATGGTAGAGCGCTCGCTTAGCATGCGAGAGGTACCGGGATCGATACCCGGCGCCTCCAATTCTTTTTAATACAATTCATGTATTTTGTTACTTTCTACCCTCGAGACAATCAAATTTTCGATTACATAGGAAATTGTTTGTTTAGCAGTAACAAAAAATCGGGTTAGGATGTCTATGTAGAAAAGTAGCATTGGTTCTTTTGCATTTTGTAACTTCATGGTATATGAAAACGGTTGTAATATAATCTTTGTTAAAACAATTAGCGTATATTTTTTAAAATTTTTGACAAACTATTCTCAAAGGCATAGCGTACGTACTTTTACCTTTATTTTAAGGATAATTGATGTCTGCAAAACAGTTAGGAATATTTGCCTGCAAGACATTTGTAAATAATATTTTTTAAAAGAGAAATTGTATTATAATGTTAGTTTGATAATCACTTTCAAAAGGGGGCGTAGCTCAGATGGTAGAGCGCTCGCTTAGCATGCGAGAGGTACCGGGATCGATACCCGGCGCCTCCAATTCTTTTTAATACAATTCATGTAATCTGTTACTGTCTACTCCCGAGACAACCAGATTTTTAATTACAAAGTAAATTGTTCGCTTAGCAGTCAAAAATTCAGGTTTAGACGTCTATATAGCACATAGCATTGGTTCTTTTGCATTTTGTAACTTCATGGTATATGAAAACGGGCGAAATATATTTTTTTAAACTATTAGCCTCTTTTTTTTTAAATTTTTGCCAAATTATTCTCAAAAGCACAGCGTAAGTACTTTTACCTTTATTTTAAGCATAATTGGTGACTGCAAAACAGTCAAGAACATTTGTCAGCAAAAAAATTTGTAAATAATGTTTTATAAAAAATAAATTGTTGTAGTTGAATGTTAGTTTGATAATCACTTTCAAAAGGGGGCGTAGCTCAGATGGTAGAGCGCTCGCTTAGCATGCGAGAGGTACCGGGATCGATACCCGGCGCCTCCAAAATATCCTTTTTTCATGTGTTCTATAAAACATAATGTAAAAGTCTTCCAATTTTTTAAATACTAGGAGACGCTGAATATAAAATATTTTATATTATATTAAAACAATATTTATATATTTCGAGAATAATATCCTGTTTATAATATTACTGCGTATACTTTCTACTTCATCTACAAAATGTAATGTGTGATTATCACAGTAATTTTTATAGATAATGCTCAGTGACCAAATGGGCTCTGTGCTGGTAAGTTACAAAGGTAAACTTGTAATTAGTAACTTAAATTAAAAAATAATTTTAACCAGTTAAGTTATTGATTTACCACCCCTACAAGGTGGACCGACGATTTGATGAAGGATGCGAGAAGCAGCTGGATCCGGACAGCGCAGGATCGTTCGACGTGGAGACTCTTGATATTCTTGAGACCTATACTCAGCAATAGTTGTTATCAGGTCGAAAATGTAATGACTTACCACCATAAACACGCACTCCACGACGGTCCTATCTACCTCTTCGTTTTCCGCCTTGTTGGGCAGAAGTCCGCTAATCATGTAGCACAGTTGTACAACCTAAATAAAACAAAACATTAAGGGATTTTTGGACAGTGGAGAAAATATTTTACTTCCGTTTTAAACTAGCACAGTGATCCTTCCCACTCCCCCCCCCGTTTCCATGTATACTTAAAAAAAAATTATATATCCTAAGTCTATTACCAAAAGATGCTTATCCAAGAAAGGTGATATACTTTCAAGTTTTTTTTTCGACTAATTCGAGAATAGCTTACACTTCATATTTTTACATTGTAAATGTTTTACTTTCTATTCCTTTTTATTATTTTTTATTCCTTAAGTATGTACTAAATTTTCAAATAAACGGTTTCTTTCTTTCTTTCTTTCTTCTTTCTTTCATGGTCAGTGATATTCCCTCCTATGACATTGTGATACATAACACTGCTTTAAATTGTGCTTGTTCTTATGAGGCATAAAATGTTAAGTCTCGTTACTTTGTAATTGTACTAACTGTAACGCCTTTTAAATAGAAACACAGGGAGTTTTGCATTTTACTGTTTGATGGTTGAAATAGGCGCTGCGGTAATACTTACCTAGACAGTGTCTGGTAAACATCTGCTAAAATCTTATCGGATACCTTGTCAGTGACCAACTGTCGACCGTTATATTATATTTTGTGATTTTCATTTTGGCAGGATTGGCAGCGTTGATTTGTAGGTTTATAAATTAGCAGTCTTCTTAACTATGTACTGCTTCAAAGTTTTAAAAAACGAAATGTAATCAAGTTGAAGATATGCTCACCAAATTGAGTGGTGTTTGCGGCACGATGGTGGAGAGAGGCGTCTGCTGCTGCAAGCCGAACATTCCGTAGACAATGTAGTTGATAGCGCCCGGAACGTAGTGGTCGAAAAGTCCGTCCAGCTGTTCGCGCTCTTCTTCGTTGGTGCGCCCGCGCAGCCATCTAAATTTACTCAGTTAATCATTATATTTATTAATATTTCAGTAACTACGATGATGAATTATTTATAGAGTGGATGCAAGCGGTGGTAGATATTACGGGAACCGATCAAAACAGTCTCGACCTTCTGTAGAGAAAAAACTTTGATGATAAGTTATAATCAATTGGAATGATCTTTAATAAAACAAAGCGATTACACACCTGTCCCAATACGGTTGATAGCCCAAGTTCTTCGGATCCACGAACACCATACCCGCTCGGGAGACAGTGGCTGGTGATGCGTAGTTGAGATCACCAACTTCAAACAGAAGTGAGCAGAACGGGGCAAGGCGAATTCTCTCCCCGTTGGCGAGGGTCAGCAGTTTATTGTCGTCCATGACGGAGTTCATGTTTTCTATCCATAGCGCGTCGACGTCGCCGTCAAACAATGAGTAGCGTCGCTCATCTGGATTATCCCCGGGCCTTGACATAAATTATCAATTTTGTACATATACACATAGGGACCATTTAAGTTTACCTTATATAATACGAGAAAAATAAATGCTTTGTAAATAAAATGATTCAACATTTTTCATACATCAGCGGTTAAGAATAATAGAAGTTTTTATTTTATCAAAAATGTCTCATTTATTCATGTATCTGAAAGACTGCTGTACATATATTATACAATAGTAATGAACAAAAATGATGTAAAGAAATTCAAAATCCAAAAAAATACATTGGATGGAGGCGCCGGGTATCGATCCCGGTACCTCTCGCATGCTAAGCGAGCGCTCTACCATCTGAGCTACGCCCCCGGTAATAATACAATTTAAAACAAGTCTTTATACTTAGTTTTTATACAAACATTCTTTAACGATTTTAAATTTACAAAATAAAATATTTTCTCATAGCACAGAAGAATTTTTTTTTAAACTTTTGTTTATTTATCTTATAATAGTAACAAATAGTGTTCAAGACGATCACAATCGTTTTGTTGTAATATAGATAGGAAGTGGCAAAAGCCAGCCCTTCACCGCTACTGGGATTCGTGGGCCTTTTCTCATTAGGATAAAGTTACCTTTTGTATATAACGTGAGTCAAGAAAAGAATGGTGGGTATCATATGTTCATAAAACAGTTTTTCTTAGAGACATACAAACCACCCCCTTTCACAAATATTTTGAAAGAAAATAAATATATTATTTAATTACAGCATATAATTTATATATCGATTACCTGTTCATTTCGCGGAATATCTTGGAATATAAACCGTCCGTCCAATCCCGAGTTACAGGATCGAGTATACCATACAGCTCAATCACTGAGCAGGCCTGAGATATATTTCAGTATTCAGACAATTTCAAATTATAAATAAATATTAAACAAATTATTATTAATAATCGTACTTATTTATTAATTTATGATGATATAAAAGAATCTTTTCTTGGTTAAATTCAGTACAGATAAGTACCATCACAGCCACTTTTCATAGCGCTAAATAGCAGTGTATAAATATTGCGGTTTATGTATGAAGGACGAAAGGCAGAAAATTTACCTGGGTAATGAGACTTAACATATGGTGTCTCAAGGCGATCAGCGCCATATGTATTTTATTATTTTACTTACTGCTACATTGTTATACGGTGGCGTATCTTTTACTATCAGGTTAACTTCTTGCTCGCTTATTACAAACAGAAATAGCTATTTATATAATTAATTTTTATTATGTTTTATTTAATAGAAAATCGACTAACCTTTGGATTTACAACAGTGAGTTTAGTAGGCAAGCCGAGATCGGTCTGCGCCTTGACGAGGGTATCCAGAATTACAGTTTTGCCACCACCGGTTGGTCCCACCAGCATTGTGCAATGCCGAGTCATCATTGTCTCGTACAGTTGTACCACTTTATCCACCTAAGCGTGTTAAGTTACTAATTATTCGTTTAAATGAATATCGCCAAGTAAAGATTTTTCATGTACCCACAGGATAAAAAGAAAATTACAATTCATCGTGTACGTACATACATTTGAGCTACTTAATGGCCACTGTTCTGAGGCCTCCCGGATTGATTTTTAGTACGACAGGTTTTATACCGGGAATGATTGGATACAAATAATTACAAAATTTTTCTGAAAACCTTTTTCTGGTATTGGATCAAAAAATTAAATAAATCTCACAACCTTTTTTTGATAGATAACTCTTCCTTAATGTTGAAATCAAATTACCAATTGATTTAATTAACTGCTTATCTCATAGTAAGGTTGAATAGAACAAATTTTACTTGATGGGGCATCACTATATAGCCGCCTCTTTCCAGCACTGCTACGACAGCAGCATTGAAGTCCGGGTAACCAACACGAGGACACTCCAACCCGGGGAACAAGTCCTTGATCAAACCCAAAAAAAGCGGCACGTCTTCGAAGACAAACTTCGGGTGGTTCATGTCTCTGCAAATGCGAATAACTTATTTTTCTAATTGAACAAGCTCCTTCCCGATAAAGAAAATTCTATTTTATGCCGACATAATCCATGACGGTATTTGTGTACTTTATTGTAATTTTTGAGTTAATGAGACATGAGGCAAAAGTTCTTTTTAAATAATCTTAAAAACAAATTGAAATATGTTATCATAATACATAAAAATTTATTTTAAATATTTCAAACATAACTATTGACGTTAGGTAACCCTGAATATATGTGATTTAAGGAGAACGTCCTGCTTGGCTATATGAGATTTCAGTAGTACCTCTGTAGTAATATTACCTGAGCGCCCTCATAAGCACCATGATCTCGCTGAGCCCTGGTGAGTCTCTGCGGAGTTTGCCCGCCATGCGCAACACGGCGGTCAGCGCACGCAGGCCCCAATCGTAATGCGACTGCTTCGACAGCTGTTCTCGAGCCACTTTGTATAACACCGTCATTTTCTTTGCTAATACCTGTAACACAATGGTTTGAACTAGATAGTGACATGTAGAAAAACTATAAAGTTTTAAAAAAAACTAGAAACACTGGATAGTCGGGCACTTATATCTTGACAGGTGATACACAATGCCTTCATGGCGACAGATTTATGGCTAAATAAATGCTGCACTGAGAAACGCCGTTTCTCTCTCTGTAAATTTTGCGATATATCTATATTGGATCTCGGAAAGAAAAATCATTTATGATTAATTATATTATTTTATGCTCTTTGTATAATATACATTACTTTGGAGATATTAATCGGTTTACCTCATTGTAAGTAAAAATTCGCTTACCGGAAGTAGGATTGTTCATTACTTTAGTAAAGGCGCAAATTAATTAACAGTTATTTTAAAATTATCTGTCAAAATAAGTAGATATTAAAAATGTGACCAATTGTTTGGCCAGGGCGCGACCACATCGAAATTTGGACACATACACACACACTTGACTAAATCATAGTCAATGCAAAATTGATAATGGGGCGGTAATTAGCAAAAGGAGTTTCGAAAAAATACAACTACCATCCAAAAGTTAGATTAAATTAATAAAAAATCGATTAACGCTGGAGTTAAGGTACTATGTAAACAGAGTACACATATGCTCACCTTTGCAGTTAGAAAGCCGTCGGAAAACAAAGATATCTGGCAAATCATTTCGAGATCTGGTAAAATGCACACGACTGGTCGAAACAATGCTTTCACCGACTCGGGCAGTTCCGTGCGACCCGCGTAGCCTGGGTTCATCGTTATAAAGATGCCGACTTTACTATCCATTGCAATTTCCTGCCCTTCAAACTGAACCAGGAACGAAAAAGTTGTGTTAAATCTATTCTTAAATCGGAGTCCACAATCAAGGGCCGCTTAACTAAGAGCAAGATTACCGTAAATCTCTTCAGCTTCATCAGTAAAGCGCTGCGGATGCATTGCAACTGAGTCGATATCACCGACAGCACTGACACATCAATCCTGTTGAATTCATCGAAACAGCCCCATGCCCCGCATTGGCACAGCCCGGCCAAGATCTGCCCCACTGCTCGGAAGTCCATACCCTCACCGCAGTTTGTTACCACGCAAAGAAGTCCTAGGGCTTTTGCCAGGTCTTTTGTGGTTTCTGTTTTACCGGTGCCTGCTGGTCCTGGCGAAAGGTAATCGGGAATCGTCAAAACAGGGTTTTCGATGGTTTTTTGGTCAAAGTCGTGAGGTCACTTATTTATAACCATTCTTTACGTAAATCTGAATGAACAGATATTTTTAAACTATTACTTAAGACGTGGTAATTAGATGCATGAGTTAATTATTATAATAGAAGGGGTTCCTGTACTGATGCCGGAACCTATTTCCCCAGAATTTTATAAGTTTGCCAGTGTTGTAATAATAACAATATCATATTGTAAATTTTCTGCCGTAATATAATAAACAAAAACACCGATCATAACATGAGTATAGAGCACATACGAGTATAATAGTATTTATTTTTATTAAATACCTGCGGGTGCTCCACCGAGCTGCATTGTGAGCGCCTGCGTGATTGTGAGGTAAATACGATCAGTCAACGGCGTAATTACAAGGCGACCGTTTAACCCCATATACTCGTAACCGTACTCGAATAACCCTGTAATTACAAATCTACTCTGTACTCCAATTTTTTAACTGGAGTCATCTTTTTTGTGCTTACTACTATTTTATGATTTAGTGAGCTCTATAATTAGTGAATCGCTGGAGTAAATGAAACTTTACAACCGGAGTATAAAAGTGTAAAGACCTTTGTGGTGCAGTGTAAATAGCATTGCAACTAGCATCAAATTGTTATAAATAATTTGCTCGTGTTGTCGTAATGTAAAAAAAATATACCAGTGCACTGCCGTATCCATAGGTTATCATCCCTCTTAAGCCAGTAGAAGCGAAGCTGACTCTCCCACTGGAAGGCCGATCCCTCTGTCACATTGTCGCGGACGAAGCCCTCGATGATGTCGCGAGCATGCACGTCGATGGTCGTAATTGTACGGAACTTCAGACGGTCATTTGATGACAAGTCTAATTTTTAATATTTATTTCTTATATTATTTATATTTAGAACTTATTAAAATAGTCGCCTATAATTTCTTTTTTTATAAAAGGATTTTAGTTTTTATTTCTTGTAATCGTTCTTTTGTGTAAGGTACATACATGGACTAAAATAATGAAAAAAAAATCACCTGTTTACTTTTATATTTTCACTTCAAATGCAAGCATAGTAATAAACTTTAGAGAAACACTATCCAATATTGACAAAAATTTGCAATAGATAGATAGTTTAAAAAGTAAATATGATAGTCATTGAACTCATTGTGAGAAATGAGTTCTAATTAGAGAAAAATTATTAGATATCCTAGTAATGTAGAACACCTCGCTCACGCACCCTGCCGGACTTTGACGACGAGTCCGTCTAGCTGCTGGTTCTGCTGTGCGAGATGTTCCTTCATGGCGCGTTTGTTGCCTTTGCGTATACGCGCAAACGTCTCCTCGGTCTCCGCAGTCCACCACACCCCGTTTGCTGCCAGACATACCATGCCTTGGTATTCCATTATCCATTCCGTCCTGATACATCATGATATATTCAATAATAGTCAAATTGTCATTGACTAAATTATAAATTAAGTTTTTAAAATAATTTTTGTAGACGATTGTTAGAGGTGCCTTAGAAATAATAATAAATAACTCTTTAATTAGTGGCCAAGTGAAAGTTGGTAAAATTCATGTATCCACGAAATCTGCAGACTAGTCGTGTTATTTGTATCTATTGAATCGTCAAATTACGTAATTTTACGATTCCTTCTCAACATCATGCTTTTCTCTTTTATCCTAATATTTAGGTGTTCGAGCCTTCGCTTGACCCACTGCGAGACCCTCGCAATTCCAAACAACCTGAACTTTATATGAGTTCAATTAGCGCATAAGGTTTTCTGGGGCTTACCCAGTAGAGCTCTTCTAAACAAGTGAGTCTACCATCCGGAAAGCGGGTATTCGCGTCAGTGCAACGTTTGCCATTAAGTTTATTTTATTAATACTCGTGGAACATAATTGACGTTCTCCTTGTGAATTCCACTATTTTTAGCAAACAAAAACTATAACAAAATCTAAATGTACTTAATGGATAATTATAAATATTTAAGACAACTACCAATTTTTTTACACACTGCTCACGACAAAATTCAAACACGTACTGACTTAAAAACGTCCAACAGGTAATGAGGTAGAGAGGGGATGACGATTGCGTCACGTGACGTACGCCTCGGCCACGAATTCCTAGGGAAATGGAGAGTAGACACACTGCAACCGCGCAAAATTCAAGATGGTAATCTCACAGTGAGTCAAGCTACGGCTAGAACCTAAATATTCGTTTTCTACCTTTCGGGGCGAAAACGGTTCTATTATTATAAGTTTATTAATGCATATACCTGGGAACATTCCAGTTCTTTCCGTAGTAAAATATAGCTTTCTTGGTTATGAATTTATTAGTGCTGCGCATCTCTGCAAGGACTAAGTTCATCCAGTCCTCAACTCTGCCCTCCGTGTACACCACGTGTCTGAAGTCCATGATCTACAAATAAATCGAGTTGTTTTAAATTCCTATATCTTTCATAGATAAACGTGAATTACTATTAAAAAAAAAAATGTGTCTGGCAAAACGTTTTTCTTTTATTTTATACTTACCGTGATTCGTCTATTATAATATTATAAAATATTTAATATAAACACTATATTGAAAATTTTTTAATCCTTTTTATTCATGAATTGAATATCAAGAGAATGTTATGGCCGGGAAGTATCTATTGCAAAAGACAAACCGATCGAAAGTGTTGCCCAGCCGTTACAGTTTTCATATCTTTTGAGCTTATTTAATTTATAATTAGCTAAGAAGCTTATAGTGATAGTATCTCTTGTTGCTGTATTACCTCTGCCTCAGCAGATATCATCTTCGCCGCAACTGGGCGATTGGTGTGGTCGACGTAAAGATCTAAAGCGCGTATGTTGTCAAACATCTAAAAACAAATGGGTAATAAAACTAAAAAATATCAACATTCAACAGAAATAAAAATATACGTTTGGATCTATGGACAAGTAGTTTTTTTAATCTCCATAGCACTAGCATTACGAAGTAAAATTGTTCAGCAAAAAAAATCATTAAAAGTCCCTGTGTTATAGCTATACGTAGTCATACGTAATAAAACCTTAATTTGGTAAAAATAACTTTGTTTTCGTAAAATACGGATTTTGCGGTCATGCTATATAATTTCATTACAATCATCATCCCGACGATTACAATGATTACAGATGTGGTGTCAGTGTGTATGGCTACGGACTTTAATTAGAGATTACTGTTATAAAACATGTAGTAAAAGAGTTTCCCCGGTGGTGTTTACCATCAATATTATATATAATTACTGCACCTTGATCATGTGCTCCTGAACACAGCTGCATTCACTGCTACCAAGGATCGAAAGCAACTCGTCGGTGGAAATGAAGAAAAACCTCGGAAATATACGTCGCTTTGAATCTAGATAATCATTTAAAGATTTCTGACATCTGGAAAGTTAATGATAGTTCTTTAATGGAGAGAAGGTAAAAATGTCATTCGTTTTTTTTTACAACAATAATATATAAAAGCAGACACATTTTTTATTTTCACGTGACCTTAGTTCAAAAAAATTTATTGTGAGGATAAAATATAAAGTAAGCATCTCTACCAAACGTTTCTTTAATACTCGTATAACTACCAGCGGACAAAAAAGTTGTTGCGCTTGGCATAAGAGTCTCTCCCGAACCAGTTCTCGCCTTGTTGTGGCGGTAGGGCTCTAGTAGCTGTGACTTGATCACTCATGGTGAAGCTAAGAAGAACCTTCCGGCCGGTTCAAGGTTGCCATTTCAAATAAGCTCGAGCAGCTCACCTCGGATATGTGCCAGTGGGCTACGGGATCAGGGTACGGTGTGCGAGGCGCCGTGCTCATTGTCCACTACAACCGAGGTAGATCGCGGGGGGAAAGGAGTAGGTATTAGGAGTAGGAGTCGGTATTACTATTCGCCGCTTTCCCTATCCTCCGCAGCCGTATAATGGTTGGCGGCGGAGCTCAAGAGCAGATCCACCGCAGGAAGCCGGGAGACCATACACTATGTTGACTCCCATAGACTTTGGGTGACAGATTTTTTTTTATGAAGTTACAGGTCAATGCTTGACCACGATCCTACCTCGTGTTAAGTGGTGATATGGTCTATGTTGGCAAAGCGCATCAACCTAGCAAATGCCTATTCACTCCTTTTTTGAAGACGCCTACATCGTATTTGAACGGGAACGCTGACGCCGGTAAGTTGTTCCACTCCTTAGCTTTCCTTATTAAAAACGAGGAGCTGAACCTCTTTGTGCGTAAACTGGGGATGTTTACAACATAAGGATGGAGTCTCGCC
>DWLS01004459.1:0-13934 GCA_018246255.1 Pachliopta kotzebuea | reverse complement strand
GCCCCCCCAAAAGCCCGCGGAAAAAAACACCAAATCAAAAAAAAAAAAAAAAATATACTGTATGAAAAATTTTTTGAAACAATCATGTATACCCATTGCGTCACGAAACCAAAGAGCATTTTAAGTTAACCTTGTAATTAGCCTTACGACCTTGCATATGCGCCTTTCTAAAGATTAACGTCTCCTTAAAAGGAAACGCTGATACTATATAGATATAATACAATAATACACTGGGTGTGGATGGTAAGCGTCCTTGTTTTGGACTTGGAAGGGAGATTCTTGAAAAGATACTTTGCTTTTGAGTGGGAATAAAGGTTATGTTTAATTTATAGTTGTATGAAATAGGCTCTGGGATCTCCTGCAGAACGTACTAGTGCCTCTCTCTACTTTGACTAAGTACGTCTCTAAGATAAAACAAACAGGGGTACTTTGCCTTTGCTTTCCGCTCCGGGATTGCTTGTTGAGCAATGACGGACTGAAGAACATTTTAGTCGCCCTTTACGATAAGCAGGACTTAATTTTGTTCTATTCTGGACCGGAGTGTGTACGCCTATAATACAAAAGTTTTCATGTTTGCAGCTGGAACACAACCATGCTGTTATAGTAGTAGATATACAACAAGTGAAAGGCACCCAGGTAGGTTTGAGTAAATACAACCACCGTCCAAACTTCGCAATATGTATCGCTGTATTGTAAGACAAAACCAGATCGGTTTTTCCTTCAAGGATCAGTTCACGATGTCTGAATATTATGATCAACTTTAAATTCTGGGGTGGATGAGCTACTTTCACCGGTTCCTGTCTATTCTGTTATGATCGTCTAAAATTTAGAAGACGACGTGTATTTCACTTGATCGGTCTAGCTCTTTTGTGAACGTCTGCACAATTTACCTTCGTGTTCTCATCCACAATCAGTTTCTCGAAACTGTTATATCTAGAATCATCAATACGACGGAAGGTCTTCAAATAGCAAAACGCGACGCGCTTGTTTGTTTTCAATAGTCGTCGTCATTCGTCGGTCGTTATTAAGTGGTCTCAAAACACTTATTCTATTGAATGTTCTGTATAATCATTTACTTATTGTACTCTTGTATTGCTGCTTAAATATTTACCTCCGCGAAGTTGAAAATAATTGTGATATTGCGAAAGCATTGCTCTTTTTACTGCGTCGTTAAAACAAACTAAATTTTTTTCGTAGGTTATTCAATGTTATAAGACTCCGCAGTTTACGAAACGGGTAAAAAAATATTAATGATTATTATATTAACCGACAAAATTACAAAAAGATTGTTAACGGTTCTTCATTTTCGAATAAAATGTTACAAATCATAATACATGTATGAAATGCGTAAAAATATGATATAGAAATTAACAAACTTTGGCCGCAAGTTATTATCAATAACGGCAAGGGTCAATATTATGATTATTCATAGATTTTTCCTTCCTTATTTTAATGCAGACCTTATGACTTTATCAAAAGGTTACCTTCTCCGTAAACAGATGATCTAGAAAAACAGGTAAGTTCATTTTCATAATTATTTTGTTTTGCAAAAGAAAGGGGAAAGTGTATATATAGCATCGAATATGGGAAAGTTGGTAACTAAAATTAATCATGCAAAAACAACAAAGACTTAGAGTGAATTACTTTTGTAATCATCATCATCATCTCATCGTCTATTGTAAACTGTTATTAAATAGTGGTGAAGTTGTAACTAAGTATTTATTTTTGCTATTTTTTGGTCAATTTTCTTTTTAATCTAGTTATAATTGTAACTAACTTTTTAATTTCTTTCAGTTTAAAGATTACATGGATGACCCATGGATTTAGATCAGTATTTTCAACGTTTCGTACAATGGCTAATAATACATTCATCTATTTTTTTTTAACTTTCAATTGATCAATAATATAGTAAAAGGGTTGAGAGAAGGCTCATATTCTGCGGAGAATAAATGAAGACCAATGCTGATGACGAATAAATTCATAAAAATTTTTATAATATTATTTTATCTTTACACTCCATCTTTACCGTCGTTGTCATTTTAATAAATTCACGGTGTGCAAACAAATCATAAAGCGTGCTAAGTGATGTTTAAGTTGAAACAGATGTAAGGTGCTCGTACAACGCTCTTAGACACCCTTCGGTACACATCAGTCACGGCTTACGCCTCCGCCTTAGCATTAACATTATGTTTGAAGATTATGTTGAAGATAACTCATATAGAGGTTTTTAATTTAGATAACTATTATTTACATTGTTTGTTATTACACACTTAATGCCTTTATTTTTGTATTATTATTTAATTTCTTTATCAACTATGTCTTCGGAAATGGTTTAATAGTATTAACAATGTCGCTCGTTTCTTCTTCTTATCAAAGTGCCTCTCCATTAGTGGAGGTTGGCCGTCATGTTTGAGAATTTGTAACTTGAGGCACACGGAACAGATGCTCTACATTGGTGATACGAGTCCATTCCCTAATGTTTTGCAGCTAGAAATTTTTTTGGCGTCCTACAGGTCTGTTGTTACGGGCAAAAGCCCGTTATAATAAATTGAAGCAGGTGATATCTGTCCTATCAGAACACGTGTCCAATATATTCAACTTTCCGCTTTTTGCATTTAGCAAATATTATTTATGTACGAAATTATAAAGGGGTCCTATTTAGAATGGCTTTGGTCAAAGAAAAGTGATCCATGTAGCTTGTTTAATATAAATTGGGAATATTTAAAAATTTGTCAGTGATAGATGACATATTATAAAAAGTTTTATTGCTTTCGGCGTAGCGGCTTTCAGTTTGCTTCATAATATGAAAGTCTATGGATCGGATATACCTTTGTTCTTCGATTTCGTTAGTCTATTTTAGGTAGAAACATGGCCAATTACCAAACTTTCGTGTGTATAAATCTAGCTATCGCAGTTCTTTTAAATAGATGGAATAGGTTTATCAGTCTAATATCTGTTTAAACAGGGATTAACCCCGTTTCAAATTAAGTAAGATTAAAATAATTAAAATATCCGAAAAGAATTCATGAATTTGTTTAAAATTTATGTTTTAATAAATAAAAAACGAAACTGTGTAGCCCGAAAGCAAATGGACTGTTAACTTTAATAGTGTAGCAAAGACCAAATGCAAAAGGGAAATAAATCGGTGACGCGTTTAAAAAGGGTCAAATGAAATATTCCTGAATCGAAGAGTATGTACGCTGGGAGCAATAAATCTGTATAAAAGCGAAACCGTGAACCTTTGCCAACAGCAATAGCAGCGTGCAAAATGTACAGGCATTCGTGCTTTCTGTTTATTAAACAGTTTATAGAGAGATATCAACAGCAGATCACCGAGTTAAAATATTTAATCACTCTAATCAATAGCTTAAAGACATAGAACTAAGATACAAATCAACATCATCATCGCATTCGTTGAACGTTACTTGCTCGTGATAGGTCTTTTATAAGATGTTCTATAAGCACAGTCTTGTAGTGCTTGAGTTTAATGGATTCCAGCAATTCTTTCAATATCTCTCTAACTAGTAAGGTGTCTATCGTTTTTCGATATTTGTTTCTCGAGCGATATGCTATGATTATTGTCAGTTGAGCTTCGCGACTCGTAAGTATCTCCTCATTTTTAAATTGCTAGCACAGAGATACTTCATTACTGAATATGTTATGAATGTGATCTCGTGACATATGTATCTCTTCATTCGATTAAAGAACAAACAGTAAATTATTTATTAATAAATGTATTTTTTAAAATTTCTTAATAGCAATGAAATCAAATTGTGATTTAATGTTACAAAAATAACGTTTATGTAATGGAAATGTGGAATTTAGTAAAACTAGAACAGAAATTTATTAATAGTGTAAATGTAAATCATAACTGAACTGTTACTAGCACTTGCAATTTTCTAAGAAGTGAATAAAATTTATATGAAATAGATTTGTCAGTCTTGATGTCAGTAAAATGCTTCCAATGTTTTGTTTTATGTTAACTACATAAAATTAATTATCTGATAAAAGCCAGGAGCAATAAAGGGCTTCCTTTGAAGCGAAAGCAATGGCCCCGCAGCCTTGTATTTTGCTAACGATTCTTCTCCTTATCTGCCTCACGATATTTGACGCAGCTCTCACAGAATACCGTCTGATTAATACTTATAATAAAATATTTATATTCTTATCATCAGTTATAAAAATAACGTTGTACAAAGATTAAATGCGTTTTCGGAGATATCATTGTCAAAAGTTAGTTAATTGCAACCTTTATTATGATCTAGAAAAACAGTACGGAAGAAACGTGTCATGATTTTCAAGATCTAGTTCGATAATTGCGTTTAGTACATTTAAATTATTAACTGTATTTCTCATCTGACATTCACATTTATCGTAACAAAAAATACTAAATATGAGGCAAGCCGACATAATTTTTTTTAGCAATAAATGATAATACGAACCGGATGTTGGTGGTGGTAAATAGACTGTAAAGATGAGGCGCTGATTAGGGTACTTACAAAGTATCTCATTACGCTCGTCGTTTTAGCACAAAACTAATATGTCTCTATTAGCCAAGTCATTTTAGTAGCTACAGCTATGAAATTGGCACATGTTTGCAACAATATTTGGCAAGGTGAACTCATCAAGAAATCAAGCATAGTTTGGTGTTGAAAGCAACATTGTAGTTACGTTTTAGTCTATTCAAGAAGCGATACTTTTTATTGATATTTCTTTAAAAGATACCAATGTCTAAGGAGAGTCTTTGAGATTGCTAATGGAACATACCGCTGTTCCTATGCACTTTTTCTTAGTGATTCTTAAGGAAGATTAATCATCTTCAAAATTAAGTCATTCTTGAACGATAAAGATTTCGACCCCAGAAGTCCATGGACCCGAAGAGACTTTTAGTTGTCTTCTTGGAAAAGCAGTGCTTGCGGGTCGTAAGAGTCTTTTTCGTGCTAGCTGAAAAAGCAATACTTATTTACTACATTAAATGAATTAAAAAAAATTATTGACGGAAATTTATACAAAACAATTTAATCAAGAATAAATATTAAGTCAGTGAAGTAACAAATTGGTTATCTTAAAGACACGGGGATATCGCAAGTTTTTAGTTTGTCACGTTCAATAAGGTAGTACAAAAACGAATGCAGTTGACATTAAAGCAATGAGTATCAGATGTTCTTCGGGAGGGACGTTGTAACCTGATAACCTTTTATATATTTTATCTTGGAGTATCAAGTATACGATAGACATTTTACTTATGTTACCTTTTATTACCAGGTCCTTAAATTAGTCTATGGAGACTTTTATGCTATGGAGTAGTTGACAAGACTGTAGCTTAGTGAAAACTGTAGACAAAGATATCGCATGCGTGTAATTTATAGTTATACCAACTGCTTCCGAAGTGCAGTAATTGTTTGTCGTTTAACAGGAAGAAACTTAGTTCAATTCTACTGCCGAATGTGATTGAGTGTTAATGATAGTAGGTACTTTTCTTATTTGCTAGGGTAGCTGTGATCTTAATATTTGTAAATCTGCCGCTATAACAGAACTGATGTGGTACAATTGTCAATGTTTGTGAACCAGATCATGTTTTAAAAATTTTCGCGTTCTGAAGTTTAGATATAATAGACTATCGTATAAAAATATATCAGCAATAATAACGGATCGGAATTCAATACTTTTATGAACACAACTATGTAACATATTTCCCACATTTATCATTATAATGATGACTCGCATGTGTTCTGTTTTATTTCAATGAAACGCGTTATCTATATTAATTATTTAATTGAAACGAGTCCTAAATACATCGCTATTGTGTGTGATAAAATTGTGATTCAATCAAAGAAAAATCTGGTATACCCTCATCATGAACCGGGTACGAGTTAATTGGAATCCGTGTTTCAATGGCGCTGAATACAGGGATGAATGGCATTACGCGCTAATGAATTTGGCACATACGCTCACACGCGAAAACAATTCACTTGACAAGGGTTTTTGTAGCGGGACGATTTTTTTTATAAAATACTCCTCGTTAATATTCTTTGACGGTTTATTATACACGTGCGGTTATTTATAACATACTGTAAAATGTATTTTTTTATGAAGCTTGCGTTGGGTGGTAACGTCCAAATCACGATACATGTTCGCTATTGCTAGCTTTTTAAAAGAATCGTATTACTTTGTAATAATAATATTAATTAAATAATTTGTAATAAATCAAATACTTTGTCAACAGTTCTCTTAATGTCCCTATTACCTAGACTCGGAGCCTTCTCTTACAAAGAGAAAGTCAAAGCCACAACGTTACCAGTGTACGGGTTGGCGTATATTCAAAATCAACTATAATTTGCTCATTAAATAAGAATTTACGATTAATAAACTCTTCCTCTCCTTAAAATGTTCATTTATACGGAGGATCGTGACTATTTTGTGATATACAATATGTAATGATGTTAATCTAGATTTATTTGCTACAAGTTTTATTTACGTCTTCTAGTTATCCTGACGCGGTTTAATAATTTAATCTTAAGTAACAAATACTTATTTCAACTATGAAATAAGTATTTGTACAAGTACTGTACCCCAAAAACTTTATGCTAATTTCAAAAATTTTACGTATTGAAGTATTTACTTTCGTGGTGTAGCGCCTGATTTTGCATTATAAGCGGTCTTGTCTTGATTACAACTAGATCTGTTTCTACTATTAAAAACAGATCTAGTCTTCAATTGTGTGTTTCACGTGTCAATGTCTAGGTTCCAAAATATACTACATTAGAATGCTATACTATCTGCAGTGATTGCAGATAAAAAGAAAAAGACTTAAGTTTTAATAAATTAGGTATTATTATTACCTACATATAAGCTAAGTCTATTTTTATCAAAAGCGCATCGTCAAAGCTAAACTGACAAAGCACTGAGCTAAAGTTAGTGAAGTATAAGCGAGCATTTTACTACAGGTATTGATTATTGTAGTTATAAAAGGTGCGCACTAATTGCACCCAGGCGCATTTTTCATCATTCATTGTCATCTGGATTTTATACTGAACAATAGTTAACCATTTTAGTTAAAAAAATAAATCGTTAGGTAATTTGCGTTCAAAGAATATTATTCTCATCCGGTGTTAACGTTCAAATTGTTTCCAGTCTCGTCTCCGCGAAACTAATTTTCTGGGGGCGAAAACGCAGCCAGTGATATGGTTCTTTGAAAGTCCGTTTAACTTTTTTGATTCAGAGCTTCGCTATGACCTCAAGGTATACTCGCCCACAATGTTTGATAGTTTAAAACTTGCCAGTGTAATGGATTTAGGAAACTTCATATACAGCGTTCTTATATACTAGGAGAGATAAAAGGGGAAAGAACGTGGACTATATTTATGGGTAAGATGAAGAACATTATGTAGGTCAGTTACTCGAAAGCAATATCAAAGAAAAGAACCACAAACAGCTATGAGCTGAAATATGTAGTAACTATTTTAATACTAGATATTGTCTTTATGTTATGATATATAAGTTTCACAAAAAGTTAAAAATTAAAATTACTAAAAATCATCAGGATGAATTATTACTTATTTTAAAATTCTTTGAATTATTTATAGAAAAGATATATGAATCAGCTTTTCGTGTGAGAAGATTCAATAGGCCCATCTAATTAATGAGTCGTAAAGAATCGATTTAATATGTTAAACGATGTTCAGATGTGACCAAAGTTTTGAACAAGGTGTCGCTTTGTTATACAAATATTCTTGGAATGTTATATGTGATAATCAATATTTTATAATTCATGTCATAAATAAAAATAATGCGTTTTTATGTAATAAAATGTACAATTTTACACAAGTCGTGATATCTTTGATGAAGCACGAGGACAATTATTCATTTCAAGGCAATTGTTTCTAACCCGTGCAAGTTGGAATTATTAATAGATTCGGAAATGATGTTTTTGGTTAAAAGTATTGAAGTTTCCGGGATAAAGTAACTTAGTCTCTTATTGGACTAATGCAACCTGATTCTTTGTGATTATTTTCACTAGTAACATTGTTATTTTTCGAACTTATTATTCATCTCATCGCCAGAACTATCAAACTCGTCAATTGACTATGAGTTACTATTTTTAATTAATTAGTGTAGTGGTTCCCAATGTTGGGCTCTCTCCCACCAAAAAAGTCATAGTTTACCTAATGAGCGGATCAAATATTCGTTAACGGATTTCGCATGTTCGTCATACTTGTGATGTCGGTTTCATTACAATGCTAATGAGCTCAAACGCAGTGAGATCTATCAGTATTTAGCTCATAAACCAACATGGCTATACTTACTGAGCTATTACTGCTTTTTACTATAACAAACACGACATGCTAGAGAGGGGTAGAATGTAAAATTATGTTTAAATTTTATATATTCACGCAATATATCTGCCCTCAGCAGGGTACACTGAAGCGGTGCTATCACATTTTGCACGAAACCGTATCACACACGTTTCTGCATACAAATGATTGAAAATACGATTTTTTTGGGTAATCAGCACGTTGTTTTTTTTTTCCAACGCGGCATTCTTTCATTTGTATATACATTTAACGCTGCCCTAGCTTTTTGAAAATGGGAAAATTTTCTGACCTCGTTAAACATTTGACTCTGAAATCAACGGTCATTTCACCATTAATGAAGTAAGCGGTTTTACAAATGAAAATTTAACTGGAACAAACATAAACTCATTGTTTTTTTTCAAAATATTTTCACGGCTTATTTAATATTGATGGCAGTCATCAAGAATTACTTACAACTGTAATTATTGTTTACAGTTCCATCTACGCAGAATGTGATCAATGTCTTAAAATTTTCTTGCAGTGTATTCAGTATTTAATTTTATTTTATTATTACTAGGATATAAAGATAGTGGTGGTTATCAACCATATTTTTTATTTAAATAAGATTTTTTTTTTAATTTCACTAATCCCGCGAAATTTTTTCTTGCCTAATCTTGCAATACAATAGCTCATATTTTAAATATAGTCCAATAGAAATCTACTTTGTCGTTATTTACTTTACTTAGATCCATTATGCTCGTAGCCTAATCACTTAATATGATAAATGTAATAAGACAAGTAAATTCATTACGGTACCCTCCGGATCGTAATATACACTAGAACTTGAAGGCAGATATTTGTGTTGCCGTAGTACCTGGCTAGGACTGTAATTTAGGTGATACCTTGTCTCCGAGTTTCTTATATAACGTCGCCAGTTTGCCAAACAAATATAACGTTTTAAGTAAAGTAGTCTGCCTACAAACATGTAATATATTAACATCTATTTACAGTGCAATAAACTAATAAATCTTCCTTTAAAAATAAGTTTATTATTATTTGTTTCCGTTTATGGCTTCTACTGCTCTGCGCAATAATTTCGCCAATGACTAGTGATGGTGAGAATACACACAGGGGATACAAAGTTGATCGGTATAAAAGTGAAATTCTGTTAATATGAAAGAGAATCCAGAACTTCGGCGACAACACGAACATACAGCACGTAGCATAGTAAATCTTGTATAAAACATTATCAAAGAATATTTTCGTCCATGTCAAATGACCGCCAGTTTCGAACTCAAAAAAAAAATAAGTATACGTATAAGTAAAAATAAGTATAAGTAATAATAAGTAAAAGTTTCCTTTAGTAATAAGAAACATGACAAGATAGTTGAATTATTAGTCTCATTTGTTCTGTTTTTGTTTCAGATATTTTACAAAAAGACGATTCGATGAACAACTAATAAATCAAACCCATGGGCGAAACTACAAGGTACATTGATTTTTGTGATTAAAAATTATATACAGTATTACGATTCTTTCTATATCCCTAAAAATCAAAGATTGCTTTCATTACCAATCTAGATATATTGTCCGAAGTCATGGAACAGTAGATGTATCTGAGATCTAATCATAGCAGAACCTTATCTATACTTTAAGTTTTATATTTCAATTGATTTAGTCCTTGGTTACTTTTACTACCCTTAAGAGCTTCATCGAATCCAGAGTTCGCCGATCTGGACTCCACGAGCTACATAATACTTTAAGTATACGTGAATGATTAATACTTTATTTGTTAGTAATTATTGTAGATGACGTAGTAAAAAATTGGATAAAGGCTTCTGTAATCCGTATGACCTATAAAATAGCTTAGAATGGAGAATTCTTTCTTGCTTTATGTTCACTATCTGAAATGATGATTATGATAATTGAAATTAAATTCTGTTTATACAGTTTTCTACTGAAACTTTTTCTAACTTTCATTCCAACTTTGCCCATATTATGACCCTATTTTAAGACTTTATTAAACTCAAACAGTGTAATGCAGCTGTAAATTAAAACGATGGCGAGGGTTCGTTAAAGTAGAGCGCGCTGTGAACACGCTCAAGGGCTTATTGTTTCCCCAGCAGGTAACGTGGGAAAGTGAAGTGGGTACCGTTTACTGTTGCCCATCTTTCGCTAATTTTCATTACACCTGCGATAAATTCTGCCTTTATCGCGTTGTAAATATTTACACAGATACACAAATGTTCATGTAACTTACTGGTGTTAGGTCTCTGTGCCCGAATATCGTCTAGGTAAGTAATACCGCAGTTCCTTTTTCTGATGTCAAATAGTACTGTGCGTACATTGCTGTGTTCCGGTTTGAAGGGTACTGAATGCTAGTGAAATTACAGGGGTAACGTGACTTGACACTTTACGTCTCAAGTCACCGAGCACAATGTAGTGCTGTGTATAACATCTAAACTGGTGTCACGTTATTGTGGGCAAGCGTGTCACTTATTACCAGGTACGCCTTGCTCATCTCGTTGCCTCGTTGCATAAAAAAAGTAATACCTGGCTCTTGAACACATGCTGTATTATATATACGTGTATATTGAATAGAAACTTCTGTAGTATTTTTATTGAATTCAAAATTCGATGAAACCAAAAAGCGACAGCAAAAAAAAACAATTGTATGATAAATAAGATTTAGCCTGCGATCTTTGTTTTTTCTATAACTGATTGTGTGACGTGTTAAGATATTTACACTGCACATATTGTTACTAAAATTATGCGGACGATACACAAGTAATTTTAATAGCTACAGCTTCTTTCAGTTTGGGAAAAATGAATCCCTCTATAGGGAATATTAAGCCGGCAACTTTTTCAGATCTAAAAAGCAAACAAATTGTTACATAGAATGAAACCCTAAGTAACAATAGTTCCGTGTCTCACAATTCGGAATGTTGAGTGGGCAACTTTCTACTTATATGTTTGTTATCATGTCATTAAAGCTTTGGAGGATTTTATTATTGAATAACAAGGTCGTAAATATTCAACAGTGAAAATCTATAGGCTGATGAAGAATAACGTTAGTTTTCACAATCGGAAGTCGACTATTAACTACGACTAAAATACGATTTGTTATTTATTTTTTTTAATTAAGGATATTCTTGTGATAAAAATAAGCGTCGCATTTATTAAAAATTATCATTTTAATCGTAACAAAATGTTACGACATTCCTGTAACTTGGGTTTTCGAGAATCTTCTTGACATCTAACGCAATTAAGTTTTGTAAAAAAAATTTTGGGATAAAATTAAACTTAACTTTAGAGATACCTATAATTTTTTTTTATTTCCTTTTGGTAGTGAACCTCCGTGTAGTGCGGTGTGAAATGGAATTTTATGTAACAAAAATATATAATGAATTAGAGACAGCTATTTATGTATTATCTTAGGTACTGAATTAGGAAAAACTATTTTTTTATAGTCTTTATATTATTTGACTTTTCTTTAAGTTATGAGGTAAATATGAAATTATTTTAAATTTAAAATGTCTCTGTATACTTTAAAACATTATCTTAAATACTATATTTTTCTCGATCATTATTTTTTACTTTAATTAATATAAACATTGCGCCTCAATCGCTCTCTCTGCTCCTCCTGATATATCAATTTCATTCTTATACAAATTATTCACATGCTCATAAATTTTTTTTTAAATAAACCTAGTTGAAATTTTTTATCTATGCTTTGATTTAGTTTGTAACCCGACAGCACAGATGATTACTATTGTTCATCACGCCATGTGTTATTTAAAGGACCGATATACGGTTACATTGCTAGTTATTTATAAATCATAATGTAGTTTTTACTGAGTATTCAACGTTTTTTTTTTGAGGAGACCTTTGGCAGACTAGTCGAAATGTCTTTCGAATATATTGAAAGATCGCGTAAAAAAAATAAACTGTAGAAACTTATTGTTTTTTTGTTTGATGGACGCTGTAGTAAAACTTAACATCTTATTCTGATTACCGCGACATAGTCATGGGCAAGCAAATCATATATCATATATAATACATTGTAACCTTTCTCCTTGATTCTGCTCTCCGAAGTATGATAAATAAGTACATTGCGTTAGCGTTATGTCTAATACATCACCAGAGTCATCCTTATCGCTTACTATTACGTGAACATCTTTGTTGTCTCTTTTATATTTGAATAATGTGATGTTAAAAGGTTGTACTGACGCTATTTAAACATACTATTCGTCTTTTTTTTGTTCATGCTTTAGGTTGTTTTTGTAAATTTTACGGGTATCCCTTGATTTCAAATTTACATGGTGATTTGAAGACAATGGGGCCGTAGATGGTGAACTATCTCGTTCATAATACTCTAGCTCTTATGCTATAAGCCAGCAGATTTACTGCATATTTACTAACCCAATTTAAGCACATTTATGTGACTATGGAATTGAGTCACAAACATGCGTGTTATAAAGGAAACTTCTTATTAATTATGTACGTCTTTACAGATATTTTTTTCTAATAACTGCAATAAGAACAAGAAATTTGGACATACATTATTAGCTATTTCAGTACATAATTTATTTAATTAGTATTTTTGTCATAAGTAGTAAAGTATGGTAGTAGCCCTTTTATGTGTCTTAAAATATGGTAGAAACAAATTTCTTCATATGCAAACGTAAACGCTGTCATGCTAATTTATTCTCGCTATAATTGCGCTCAACAGCACGTAATAATAATCCCTTTATCATATTTGTTATTGAATAGAACTCGGTAACTTAAAACTGATTGGAACTGCACGAGTATCGTGAATAAAAACGGGATACTTCATACTTTTTAGGGATATTCTTATATCGGACATAAATCTTAAATTCACATAAATTTGCTGTTTCTTCACCACTTTCAGCTTCTTGGTCTTAGTCCATTACTGACTGATAAAAAAGAGTAGCTTAGTAACTTCACTAGTTATAGTATTCTACGTTCTGTAACATGGTAATCTATATATATTAATCCTTAGCGGAAGAAATAAACTCCGTTATGGAATCAACATTTAAAAGTTTCCAATATCTCTTTTTTATTTGTACTTACTACAACATAGTTGGCAGTATCTTTTCGGAGCAGGGTGCTTTTTTCGGTGCCTCTCTGTACTTTATCTTAGGAAGTCCCAAGAAAGTGGAAAAACCTCCTTAGCGCTATCACTGTAAGGGCAAACGTGTGACTACTAGACATTTTCAGTTCCGCTTAGTATCTCTTATTGAGTGACTGAGGCCTGCAAACACTAACACTTCGTAAACCAAATTTTACTAAAAATGATATTTAAGTTGACAAAGTCTTGTATTAATTCAATGCCGATCAAAAAACAATGTTAGAAAAACAACATTTTACTACATTTGAGGGCCAAAATATGCGGTTTGATAATTTTTTCGCCCCGTGACAACATTTGCTGCGCTTGTTTGCAAATTATCGCAGCGGTGTATCACGAAATTGCTTCGCACGTCGCCATCACAATGTTTATTATGCCTTCTGTAACAAGTGGACTGGATTTATTTATTTAATAACTTGTTTGTGTTAGGACCAAGCGTTATGAATGCAGATTAAGTGCAACCCTGTGTGTCAACCGTGAGAGAACGTTGG
>DWLS01004458.1:0-13937 GCA_018246255.1 Pachliopta kotzebuea | reverse complement strand
ACACTGTCTACAGATATTATTATTTTTAAATTAAATTCTGTCGCGGTATGTATGGATTATATATTTAACATTAATTTAGAATCTAAATCTGTCTTTTTAAAGTTAAATAAATTGTAAATGTCTATAGGGTCCCATACAATACCTCACGGGACCCAAACAAACCATCACCTGCTCGTGGTGCAACCTGCTAATCAACAAACGAGGCTCTGGTTACCAACCAAGCCACATTGGGCCAGAGTGATGTAAAACGGTCCAAATCCCACCAGTATTGGGGAGGCCTTTATCCAGCGATGAGTGTTTACGCTTGCCTATAACAATGTGGAGCTGGTTAAAGATGTTATACAGCACCACATAGAGCTCGTCGCTTTGAGACAAGGTATTAAGTCTCGTCACCCCAGTAATTTCACTAGCATACACCATTCAAAAAGCACAGTAATGTTCGTATATTACTATTTGGTGGTAAAAATAGGAGCTGCGGTGGTACCTACCTAGACCGTCTCCAGCAAAAGAGAACTATTATCAGAATATCAGTCCATACCATCAGACTATCGACTGATGAATAATTGTTAAATAGCATACTTAGAGTTTTATTGCAAAAGAGTTACAGAAAGTTAAAATTAATAAATTATATGCTACATTAAACTTGAAGAGATATTAAAATGTTTACACTGCAGTTGTCCATGCTGGAGAAGGATTTATTACCAATTTAGCTGACAACAGAAAGTTCATAGCCAGAAAAAAACTCTATAAATTCATAGTTGATGTCTGTCTGTCGTCTTTGTGATCGCATAAGGATAGCGATGATCTAATATAGGCATTACGTCACACTTGGAAGTAGGATAATTGAGCGCAATGAAAATTAATAGCTTCAACTATTTAGACAATATATAATATTACAATGAAATACATTTTAGTTTCTATTACCTGATTGTATCAACATAAAAGAGTCTCCAAGCTGACGGCCAACCTACAGTATTGGAGAGACACTTAAGAAAAAAAGAGATTGATGCGCTGACTTAAACACTCCGTAACGCTTGTAACTTTTAAACCGGAACAACTATATGGGTACCCATTGAAGATAAAATCAAATACAGGATATGGAGACGAGAAATCAAAAATAAAAAATTTGTAGGTCTTCCGGTTAAGGAGATATGAAAGGCCAAAGCCAGCACTATGAAGGGAGGAAAAAGTGAGAGATAAATTCAGTGAAAAACGAACTCTTTGTATCCAAAGCATAAAAATTTGGCCCTAGGACTTTACAGAACAGTCCAATTTTCTAAGGTCATAGAGACTTGGTAATAAGACGACGCACATCGTATAATGGGTACAAGTGGCCCATACCAAATTCTGAAACTTTGGGCACCCTCAACTACAAATTTCAAGGGCTCTGATCTTATCTAAGCGAGATCTGTCTGTATGACAACATTTCAGCACCAGCTCCTACCCTTTGTAGTTCTCGAGATTGAAAATTGTTGACATTGTCGTTTAAATAAGGATTTAAAAAACATCAGAATTTTCATCAACTAATAGACGTCTACTGCTGGACATAAGCCTCCCCAATAATAGAGGAATTGAGACCATTTCCCACCACGCAGGCCCAATGCAGGTTGGTGGGGAGTCAGATCCTCGTTTATTGATTAGCAGGCTGCACCACGAGCAGGTGAGTTAGGCTTGGTAACGAGTGAGTTGTTGTGTGGGATCGCTTACACCCAGAATAAGTCAGACTTTTAGAAACAATAAAATTATACGTGAATTTTGTGAACCTGTGAGATACCTTACTTCATCATTACCGAAATTAAAAGATCAAGCAAGAAGTTTTTACCATAGGCTACAACATCAATAGCATTGTATTCGTAGTAGTATTGACCATATTCATGAATGTGAGTAGTGTCGCGATTGTGTTACGTGTAATTCATGTGTACTGGGTGCATGTCCCTCATGCACCGCTTATCAATAGAGCTGACGTAATAAGCCGGATGCATGGCGCGCCTGATAGCAGGCCTGTAATGAGGGTAAACAAAAAAAAAGCGCTCCAAGATAATCAGATGAAGCGCTTTTTAGCTACGGCTCAATTGCACTAGAAGCCTGATGAACACGCTAATGAGGATAACGACGATTAGAAACTACGTATTCATGTCGACACGATAGAGAAACGTACGAGTACTATAATAGTTAATAGACACAGCAGATTCTTGGTTCTCCGAAAAGCCAATTCAAATTCAATGTTTTAAATAGATCTGTGAAATAATAGAATAGATAAGAGAGAGATAATAGAAGTAATAATAAACTTAAAATGCTGTACTCATTTTTGGAAAATATCAAAATCATCATAACCGTGTAGATGTTTGATAGAACCTCACCCTTGAACGGAGGTAGTTACAGCCGCAGCTCCTATTTCACCGCCAAATATTAATGTGTTAAAATTACTGTGAAGTTGTGATAGCTGAGTAGTTTGAAGCTGGCCTTCCACTCCGAAGGTACCGCGTTTGAATCCGGCCTACACGAATGAATTTTTCAATTTATGTGCAATTAGTATAACACCAACTGATACCACATGCTTTAAGCCACGTATCAAAACGCATGGCTATAAACATTAAAAAAAATATTGTGAAGTCGTGATAGCCTAGTGGTTTGGACGCCGGCCTTCCTCACCGAAGGTACCGGGTTGGAATTCGGCCTGCACCAATGAATTTTAAATTTATATGCAGTTAGTACAACACCAACCAAAAATATCAACTGACGCATGTTTTAAGCCATGTGTTCACATCGCGAGGCTAAATTTAAAAAAAATACTGCGTTCCGGTTTCAAGGGTGCTGAATGCTAGTGAAATTACTGGGGTAACGAGACTTAACACCTTACAACTCAAGGCGACGAGCGCAATGTGGTACAGTGTATACCATTTTAACCAGCGTCGTGTTATTATGAGCAGACTCTCGTCGTCTCGTCAAATAAAAAAACTTTATATCTATTACTTACAGCTATTAAATATAACATTGAATAAGGTCAAACGTCATTTATAAGTTATCACCGTTACATTCACTCAAGGCAGATATATACAATCAATACATAAACAAAAATAAAAATCATCTGAATTCTTTCTCCCGTAGTACTTTCATTTCGAAAATTTTTAGACATGTATCAATCAATACCTTGCTAACGTTATCAAAAAATATTAAATATATTATAGTTTCGTTAATCATAAAGTGACAACATTCCAAATATGACAACACTGAACAAACTGTTTGAATGTATTTCGGTTAGTCACTAGCAACAGAGAATCAAAGGTCATTGGTATTAATTTCAAGAGCAACTGTACTCTATTCTTATTGTAATTAATATTAATTAAAAGCTACGAGTATAACCATTATCATCATCAGCCGATAGACATCTACTGCTGGACATGGTTCTCCCACCAGGCTGGCCCAATGCGGGTTACTGGGTAGCCAGAGCAGGTGAAGTTGGCTTTGGTATCGTGAGTGTGTGACCCATTACACCCTGGTATGAACGTAACAACCTATTATTAAATTGTAAGTACGGGAAACGGTATTTACTAAAAATAGTGAATACACTTTATCAGCCAATACATATCCACTGCTGGACATAGACCTACCCCAATAGAGGGGAGATTTGGGACACCTATCAACGCGCTGGCCCGCTTGGTGGGTATTCAGAACCTCGTTTGTTGATTAGCAGGAAGTACCACGAACAGGTGAGGTTGATTTGGGTCTCGTTAGTTGTTGTGGCACCCTTTGCACCCCAAAGTGGTGAGTATAATTATAACTATCTAGTATTGGTTCAATTGGAGGATATTCCAACTATCTCATGAAGTAATATACGCGTATATATAAAGCAGAGGCTATGTAAATGTAAGTTTTGGTACAAGCATTCCCTGATGATGAAGAAAAACTAAATTGCGTTTGAGTCATAATCAGATTTGAATGAATAAGAATTCAAACCTAGTACTTATTTAGTTGCATTGTGTATTGCAAAGTGCAGTAAATCAGACCTCACGGTGCGATACAATTAAGATAAAAATTTACAACTAAATAAATGTACCACACAATTATTACTACGTAACAGTTGTGTATACGTTTATTTTATATATAATTGTTTTATTGTTATTTAAGTTTGGGGTTGGCAACGCGATTGTAGCATCTCCAGTGCTGCAACCGTTTTTAGACTACGGTAACTGCTTACCATCAGGAAAGGCCGTATACTTATTTGCCACTTTAGTAGTATAAAAAAGATAATTAAATAGTTAATTTTGATGAAATTTTATAGAGGTTTGTTTAAATAATTGTCTTCTTGTAGAAATGACTGTTAATAGACAACAATAAATTTAGCAGCCGTGTCCAATTCTTGCTTTCGCTTTTAGAACGTTTCATTGGACGTTTTATCTACACTTTCTATTACACCTAGGACAAAAAAGAGTTAAAATCGTGTAACAAATTTTACGTTGAACGTTTGTGCATAATTTCTAATATAAAATAATACAAGATAATCATCTGTAAATGTGAATACAAGTGTAAGATCGTTTGGTGAGAGCAATCGTATCACTTACTATTTGATGAAAACCTACCTCCAGTGGACATGTACTAGCTGATCAATATAATGAAATATTATCTAATACTGTAAAGTAATTTTGGTATGTTTTTTGAACGAGAAAGGTACAAAACTGTCCATGACAAAAATACGAGGAACATAGGAGACGACCTAATTCATCATAGTAATATTTTGTCGAAAAGACGCAAAATTTTGATGTCTTATGCCGCTTTGGTACATAAAACACTACATCCTTTTGCCTTAGTAACTTTACTAGCTATAGTACCGTACCAATTGGAACACAGTTCAATATACTGCTTGATGATAGATATAGACTCTGCTGCAGTAACTACCTACACATGGACTTTAAGAATTACAAGCTAGTAAACTTTACTCTCTCTTTTCGTAGCTACTATCCCATATGGTGGTGGGATCAGATTTCCTAATCTTTTTCCTCCACTTCACCTTGTTCTCAACAGCATCATCAATCAATTGGGATTCTCGGATATCTCTAATGTAAAACAATTAAATTTGATTATGCCTTCAAGTAACATAATAATAATATATAGAATTGGGTAATAACACATAAACAGCGTAATTATATAGTGCTAGGGGAATAGCTAATCAACATTCGAGCGTCCTCGACTGAGGAGGCTGACGTCATCACCATCATCAGTGCTTAAGTCACCATGTATACTTCAAATCGCACCGGTAATTTATTATCTATTATAATACCTTTTAATGGCATATATAAATTACAACAGGTTTTCAAGATGAACACCAGTTTTTACACAACACAACATTATAGTAGTATCCCTTATAGATAAGTTGTTACATCGCATTACCTATAATTTAACTAGCTACAGCAGAGCTGTTTAAACTGGAATACAGTAATGTTTGCACACATACTGCTTTGTAGTTGAAATAAACGGTTATACCTTAATTATAACTGCCAACATCTGATAGTAAAAACCTTGTATAGTATTTTTAAGTCTGTGTGTATTCATTAGCTAATGCTTTACGATTATGTCAAACATAACAATAACATATAAATTCTATTTCTATTTCCTCTATATTCTTTTTATGATCCATTGAAAACAACTGTAGTCTCGAAATAATTCTCTTTCTACTTCCTTATAAGCGTTGACCTATTGGCAAAGATTTGCTTCATGTTTATTGGCCATAGAAGAATAAACTATTCAGAGGTAAAGTTTCGCGATGTAGATAATAAATATAGACAAAATTAATACGTACGTAGTTTTAAAAAACATTAAACCGTTTTGTTGATTTATTAATTTTAGATTTAGATAATATATAATAAATATAGACAAAATGAATACGTGGGTAGTTTAAAAAAATTTAATAATTTTGTTGATTTATTAATTCTAATCTGTTGACGTCTATTTGTCACAGAGGAAATAGGCTTTTTAAGGGAAGGTCTATAGTTTACCAGTTAGGCTTGGTATACTAGTTAGTTAATACCAATGGCATATCGCAGTACTGAATTAGTTCAAAAATACATAATATTATTTTTTTTATTCCCCTTTCGTGTTTTGAGTAAGGGTCCGTGATTACTATTTTTATTTTTCTCTCATTTTTTCTTTACTCTCTTTAATTCCCTAACTGTTCTCCTTTCAGGCATCGCCTCTCAGACTTAAGATCGTCGCTTGTTATATTTTATTTCCTTGTCTTACTTTTTTACATTTACTTTCTATTTTTAATCATTTCATTTCATCTGTCCTTATATCTATATCAGCTATCGACTTTACTATTTTCTATTTAAGACTTACATTTATCTATAAAACTTATGTTAAGGACTAGAGTTATATAATTTAATTATTTTATTTATCGCAATTTTACAAAATTCTATGAATTTGCAGCGACACAATATTATTACTGTGGTTCTCATATAAAATAACATATAGTTACTGGTGGTAGGTCTGTTTTGTTTAATCATTCCCGTCGTATAGTCGGACAGGGACCTTGTGTTTCCATAATTTTTAATTTCATTTCCTATCTCATCTTTCTTACTGTTCTACAATCTTTATTTCCTTTCATTCTTCTCCTTATTCACACCTTATTTTACAATACTTAAAGATTAATGTACGGTATTTTCCTACAGATGTATACTTCGCATATCACAACGAGCGCGGTGGACGGTCACGTTGTGACATAAGCGTTTATTACTCACGACTATATATTTAACACTTAGCCAGTGGAGTACACTTGATAATTGGGGATGTCCTTGAAGACGTCGCGACTATTACGACGACGACGCCTTTGACTAAGCATCCTCATAAAATTTATGACAAATAATCATAATTCATGCTCTCTTTCAAACCTTCTACAACAGTCATTTCCAAAGTGGTCTAAATCGACCCCTATTGGTCTATGACAACCAGCAAGGGGTCTACGTCAACGAAAAAAAATTTGAAGGTCCATGAAATAAAAATGGGGGTCCTCGATAGTGGATCTCAACACATCCTTCCCACTAAAAATATTGACTTATTGCTTATGTTATTTTATTTATGGTTTATTTAATGTTACGTATATTTTACATAACAGAAACAAAATTTTACTTTGAGTAGTTTTAACTTTAATTCAATTAATAAATGTATAAACTAACATGTGTTTTCACTTTAAGTTTTTAACACTAAACTTCACTACAGTTAGAAATTAACAGGAAATCAATATCAGGTAAGTAGGGGTCTACACAACACGGAAAAACATGGCAAAGGGTCAACTACACAAAAAAGTTTGGGGAACTCTGCTCTACAAGAATAGTAATTTTAAGACTTTACTGCATATTAGTTGTAACGGCTGTCTACGATCATATATATCTAATAGGAAATTGCATTCTATGCATTACAATGAGGCTTGTTTACGAAGAACCCTAAAGGAGTGATCATAATGAATTCATCGTTCACATACTTTTTAATAATAAATTAATTAAAGTCGATCTTAAAACATAATTCCAACAGTTACACATAACTAACGTCACTTAATCAAAATTAACTGTTACATTTAACAAGCGGGGTTTGGTGTAAACTAACAGACGCAGAGTATGGTCTATTGTCAACATTGGCCTAACAACTGGACAATTACAGCCGCGGTCAACAACCGGGTGTAATTGAGAAGAACAACCAGAAAGCTGTTGGTCAGATCGTTAGACACTAAGAGAACCTAACGTCTGGAGAACCTCCGTAAAGTTAAACCGCAAACTACGGTTACTGTTGTTTGCGGTTAAACGAAATTATTGCGCGGTACGTGTGACTAATGGTTAACATGAAATACTTTTGTTTATAACTTTTTTATATATCATTATCAAAATGACGGACTGATTATCGAAGAAATCATTACGGTTTGTTTAAAAGTACAAATTATAGGAAGACATATAATCCTCTCATTATTAAGGCCCATGTCCAGCAGTGGACGTTAATTAGCTGATGATGACGATATGACAGAAGTTGATATGAAAAGGATATTTATAAGGTTTTCATATGGATATATTTTTTTATATTCTTTAAAGGTTAATGCTTAACCGCGATCCCACTTGATATTGTACTATCATAGTAACTTATTGACTCATTCGTAATTTCCCCATCACACTTGAAGACTATATTATAATATGAATTATCGTACTATATAGATTCCATTTAGTACATTTCTTCATTTTTTTTACTGTGTATATTATGTTAAGTAGCGCCACGTTGTTATAGGTGAGAGTATCACTTACCATCATGTACTGATGACAGATCTACGTTAGGTAACGACTAGTTAGATATTATCGTAGCTATATTTCTACCGGCAAATGGTAATGTCAAAACATTACTGTGTCCCGGTTTGAATGGTGCTGTATGCTTGGTGAAATTACTGCGGTAACGAGACTTAACACCTTGCGTCTCAAGGCGACGAGCGCAATGTGGTGCTATGTACCACTTTAACAATCGTCATGTTATTGGTGGAAAAGTTACTTTAGCAATCTCACTAGTTACTCATAATACTAAATATCTAAAGATTATAATTAACCATTGAAATGGGCGAGCTTATCACTTAATATCAGGTGAACGTCATGCTCGTTCGTCGTGTAGTCAAATGAAAAGAAATACTTATCACTAGTTTTAGTCACATTAATCATTGTTCATCTCTAAAGCAAAACGTCGGAGAAAGGCTTTATCTATGTAATTTATTTATTATAGTTTGTATATAATTAATAAATATTTGATTTTTAAATAGTTTTTTTTAGGGGATGAGTTTTTTTAATCTCTTTTTGGGGGCTTTTGATTTATCTTGGGTTTAGGCGAAAAGATGAGGAAGAAGTTTACCTCATAGTAATTGATACGCTTGCCCATTACAACGCGGTGTTATTTAAGATAGTATACACTTCACATTGCGCTCATCGTCTCGTTACCTCAGTAATTTCACTAGCATACAGCACTGTTCGAACTGGTAATGTTTGTACAGTATTGGTTGTTTGTTGCAATAGGAGCTGCGGTGGTACCTACCTAGACAGTCAACAGACACCACCAAGAGTATGTCATTTAATTCTCTATTTCATTAAGCGTTGTATTACTCCATGCTCCCACGATGTTGTGCACCATCGGGACATATATGGCAACCTCACGCTGGTAATTGTCAATATTACACAAGTCAACATGCGTAATGCAAGGAAAGCAAGTTATGCGACGTGAACTACTGACCGTGTGAACAATGAGCTGGATTAGTGTCGCACAGTGAGCGATCGATACACGATACAGATGCAATTGTTGATGCAAATGGTATTTAGCACATTGACGTCTAGTCTACAAGACTTTCATAAACAAATGAGAATATTAAAGTATACTTCTACTGGTGGTAGGGCTATATCCTCTACCATACTATAAGGAATACAAGTGGCCTATACAAAATTCTGAAACTTTGGGCACCCACAACTCGGGAACCCGACCACATACCCACAAAATTCCAACGGCTATGATCTTATCTAAGCGAGATCTGTCTTTATGACAAATTTCAGCACAAGCTTCTACCCCTTGTAGTTCTCAAGATTGAAAATTGTTGACGAACATTGTCGTTTAAATAAGTATTACAAAATGTTATACTACTGAGAAATCTTTCAAATTTTCACCAGAAATAAACCCATTGATTACACAGTATAAAATCTGTGTGTATCTGTGTAAAAAAAGATTAATGTTTAAGTATTCATTCCGCTCTAACTTCTAAACATTCTCCCCGGGTTGACTAGCAGAGAATGTCTCAATGCATTAAGTCCGCCCGTTGTAAAGTTCAATTCAATAAAGTTTTTTTTAAAAGAAGTAATAAAAACAAGCAAATTATACAGTACAGCTCCAAAAAATATAATATTTAGAAAGCGCAAAACTTCTCTCCTAACCACGAGTAAGTCGGAGACATTAGATACAAGTAACAGATCATAAACTCGCCTAAAAAACTTAATGGGATTTTAACAAGAGCGACTCGCGCCTTTCACATAAATCAAGACGTTACAATCCTTGTTGACTTAAAGGGGTCAAGTTATTAAAGATTTTATATCACATCGTAGTAAATATAACTTGAAAATTATATATGTACATGATAGTTATTTTCCTACAGAAAAATTCTCTTTTACCCCAAAATTTTCTTTAGAGGCTTAGAACAGAGAATATTGCTTTCTCCTTTAATATCCGACACTACTGCACTATGGATCTAAGTATATATTATGTATATGTGCTGTATAGTTAAAGTTCCACTTAAAGGGAAATATTATATAGATTACTAACTATTGATTTCCGAGAAGTAAACGTGGATGAGATAAAAATAATCGTGATGGCAACATTGTTTAATGACGTTACACTAACCTAAATACTTGACTAGTAGTCTGATTAATCGCAGCATTGCTTTGATTTTATTAATGGATAATAGTTTTTTTCAAGGCATTTAACTGATGGTAAGTGATACATGGCACTGGTGAAGATGGTATACACATCACATTAAATCGTAACCGTGAAATAGAAAGAGTTGTTTTGAGTCCCTAGCAATTTCACGAGAATACAGCACCCTTCAAACCGGAACAAAGTAATGTTTGCGCAGTACGCAATTCGACGGCTGCAATAGGTGTTGCGGTGGTACATCTCTAGACGGTCAGCGGCGACGGAGACCTACCAGCAGCCGAGGTCATGTTGACACTTTACAAGTATTTCTAACTAAACATTCACATCGTAAGATTGCAATAATTGAATGTGAACATAATTACTACCAATTAACAGGCGTAAGGAATATTTATATGAGTAAAGCACAGACTGTGAACAATTAATGATAAATCTACTGCATTCAAGAAAACGTATTATTTCTTATCTTAATACAAATTTTATTTATAGCGATAAATATTAAACCAACAGATATTATGTGAATTTACATTGTAGTTCCTAGTGGAAGAAACTTTAATTTTATTTTAGTGGCGGTAGGTCTTTTTTGTCCGAGACCATCTAGGTAGGAACCACCTTCTATTTCTACCGTCAAATAGCTATGTGCAAATATTACTGTGTTCCGATTTGGAGAGTGCTGCATGCTAGTGAAATTACTGGGGTAACAAGACTTAACACCTTGTCTTAAGACAACGAGCGCAATGTGCTGTGTATACCATCTTAATCAGCATTGTTATGGACAAGCGTATCTCTTACTGTCAAGTGAACGCCTTGCTCGTCTCATTGCCTCGTAGAATAATAAAAAAACTTTACTAATATGTTACCCTTTAAAATGGATCATCTTTAACGTTTTTGAAATATAAAAGCTTGGTATTCAAATTATGCTCTACTTATCCAGCCGAGAAGACAAACAGCCGCTATCAACTTTGGCCATATCTTATCTACCTATCTAATTTTATCAAGGGGCGCAGTACTCCGGTACTAGCAGAGGTGGATGACGTCATCCGCCAGGAACGATAAATACAGCGTTCATGAATTGTATATAAAACCTAATCTAATTACCACTCGTGTGTTAAGTAGACGATCAAGAGGTCTTCTGGAGAATAATCCCGCATAATCCTGTCTTGCTCTAAAATATAAGTGGAACGAATATTGCTTTCTAAACCCCCAAAAACTTAAGGCCACTACGCACATACGGCAATGTGTTTAATGTCAATAGGATGTGACATCACCAACATCATCATCATCATCACCTACTTCGGAATAAAATTTGTCGCCCAGATTGAGGAAACTAATCCGAACTTCAGATATTCTTTTCAACTGATTATGTTTAAATGCATATTGTTGCCAAAAGTCTAAAAACCAATTTTTGTCATTTTAAAAAGTAACAGCTGTGACAAGTGTTTCAGAACGTATTTTTATATAATAGCTAATATCATAATGAAAAAAAAAACGTGTGAGAGGGTCTTCAGAAAATAAAATTGGCGGGTAATTTAATATAAGCATTGTGAAGGTGGAAAAAGTTGGTTGTATGATAATTTGTGACTTTGAAATTAAGATTTAGTGAGAATTAATTGCCGAAAAGAGTGAAAAAATAACAAATATATTAGACATAAGGTAAGAAATCAATATTATAACGTTTTTTTAAGTAATTTATCCAGAGTGTGTTTGTTTTTGGATTTTCATCACCTACCTAGATGCATAGTGTAGCCAAATGGCTACATACATGTTTTTTACAATAATATAGTGTTTATTGAAACCAAGATTTTTTAAATAATTTTTCCTTTTATTTGTGACCCAAAACCTATACTGAAATATTTATTTCATAATTAAATAAAAAATCATGCATTTAAGGGTTAAACCTGATCCTCTCCTCTATATCATCAAATTATTACTTCTGTTATCTACCAGGAGCAGAAACTAGAAACTTATAAAAACAATCCTCTTTCAAGATTTCTTAAGTATACAAATTTTTTTAGCAAGAGAGTTATCAACAACCTACGTTCCTATATTACTATAGAAGCCGAAAATCCTAACATGTAAAGATTCGGTATGATGTATGAAGATGATGATGAAGATAAACAGGAAGAAAAATACGTAATATAATAACGTATTTTTATACTGCTGTATCAGCTTTCTGGTCTTGCCTTATAAGCCACGAAACTTGAGTGAACACAATACAGATTTAGTTCAATCATCATTCTTCATATCGTCATTGTCTCCGACGTGTTAGGTTTTTTGTTAACTAACAAACACTAACTATAGTTGTTTATAGTTAACATATTTTAAAGTTTACATTATTCAAAATTATTTAGGCGTCGGTTAAACTTTAAACTATATACATACATAACAGATAATTGAAGACGAATTCGCGTTATGTATGGTGTAGAGACCAGTGCCGTTTCAATGAAAAACGAGACAAAATGACATCATAAGATGATAAAAATCGTGGGATTATATTATATGTATATTTAAATATGAATGACAGGATTGTTTATAGTAGCGTTTATTTTTGACAAAGCTAACAAATATTTGTTTAGTAATATAGAACAAGGATAGTTAGGTAAGTTTACTGATCTGTATAACATATATCCAGATTTTTTTTATTTACAATTACAGAATTTAAATAATCTTGGTTTGCTTGCTAACGAGCTTAATTAGTAATTTCTTCTCTTCCTTTCTTCTATCGTTCTGCGACCTTTGCTTGATACTGATCCTTTCACACGTTTCGCGCACTTAATGTGTCTGATTACGACTAAATTTTAATGACCTCTAAGTATTTTTTTTGTCGAAGTTAATAAATAAAGTATGGTAGGATAAGATCGCAGCCCCACACAGGTTGTGGACACACGGATAGTATCGGAGAGGTCGCTGAGAGAGGTCGGCTGACTCATACCAGAACCGGATCCGCAGCGCCAAACCAGAATTAGGAGCACGCCGCGATGTTTCTTGCGCGCTAAATCGATCCTTTGTTATACGCGAAATTCTCATACTTTTTTCTATTCAGTTAATTTTTTTTTTTTAGTAATAATGATTAATGCTTGATCACGATCACACCTGGTGTTATGTGGTACGTGGTGGTAAAACGCATTAACCTAGTAAATTCCTATTAACTCTTTTCTTCATATAAATTAAATGTCTTCGTTACTAGTATTCTTTTAATAATTATTTTGATAATGATTATTGTGTATCGCCGTAAGTATCTTACTTTAACAACTGAAGCTTTATACATCTTTTTTATGATTCGAAAGAACAAGACCTTCATCTGATGGTAAGTGATACGCTATGAGCTTCTCTTCACTCTACAACAGTGATCCCCAAAGTGGTCTATATCGACCCTTAGGGGTCTATGACAACCTGCAAGGGGTCTACGTCAGCGAAAAAAAAATTGGAGGTCCTCGATAGTGGATCTCAACACATACACTGATAGTACCTATTTACTTATATCATACTATCTTATAATATCAAAACATATA
>DWLS01004457.1:0-13938 GCA_018246255.1 Pachliopta kotzebuea | reverse complement strand
TCTATTTTCTCACTACTAGGACTTGCAAGACTTCTTTCACTTAAAGAGTAAACATCCAGTACACTAACAAGTAAAGTCTATATTAAATGGGACCGAACCCGAGCATGTTTGAAACAGCACCGTACGACCAACTTACAAATTGAGCAATCAGTGCATTTTTTTGATCTCTTAATTACCCGTGATTTATTCTGATCTATAAATATTAGATTGTATGATCTAAAATTTAGACCACAAATTAATAACGTAATAATTTACGAGACTATACACTGAGTTTTTATGGAATTCAACGGCTTATTTATTATTATTATTATATTTCGGTTTATGGCTTCTACTGCTCTGCGCAATAATTTCGCCAATGATTAGTAATGGCGAGAATACACACTGGGGATAGAAAATTGATTGGTACAAAAGCGAAATTCTGCTAATATGAAAGAGAATCCAGAACTTTGGCGAGGATTTCCCAATCGTAAAACAAAAGACAACACAAACATATAAAACATAATACAGAAAAACTTGTATAAAACATTATCAAAGAATATTTTCGTCCGTGAAAAATCAGGCTTATTTATTAAATCATATGATTTAAGGTGACATTATGAAAAATAAATACAAATAATAAAGTTGCGTTTAAGAGTAACTAATTTCTGTTATAAAAATCGTGAACACAAACTATAATATTAATTTTTATGAATAAATGTACAATCAATATCATCAGAGTGCTATTTTATCATCGTATAAGATCTGCAACGTTTGGAATCGGGAACGCGCAAAGCATTGAAATAAAATAAAATGAATGTAATGTAATAATGAAAATGAGTTGAGCTTGCGCGGAGAGGGGCGACTGCGAGGGGTACGGCGGTGAAGCGGGGGCCGTGGAATAGGTCCCCCTCTACCCGCATTCCCTGCGCTCGACACTCGCACGCCCCGACCCCGCACCGTAGCCGAGCGAGAGGCGACAGCTAGCCAGCTGCATGCTCGTCTTGCTTACTTGTATTTTTCGGATATTGTTGAGCGATTGACGTTCCTTTCTTATTTTATTCAGTTTTATAAACAACAAAGACAAGGTTAAAATTGCGCGGGTGCAGAATCCTTACAAATGCTGTTGTTTAATTCTTTGAATAGACGCGTAATCGTTCGGACGTTTCCAGTGTCGTTATTCATAGTGTTACTTGGATACCAGTGCCTTTTGTCTGTCCTGTGAATAAAACAAATTTGGTGCTATTTTTGTACGTTCCTGTAAAATTATTAGACTTAGACCTAGCAGTGTGATCAGTGATTGTTATCGTAGCCGGTTTCCGTTAAGGAAACTTTCGAAACGTGCATAAAACAGTGGGTAATGCTTTCCTAGCGAATGCGGGCCCTGCCTGCACGCATTCCACAGGGAGGCAAGTGCCGGCATTAAATATTTTACGGTGAGTAAAGCGCGCTCAAGTTCATCGTACTTTGACCTAAAATTATATCAACCAAGTTGATTAATGTCCATGATCCAATAACTAATTGTGTAAAAAAGTTGTAAAAGGACAACTATCATGAACAAACATTTAAATAATTGAATCTCCCTCGAATTTATCCCAAAAGTTGGTAAAATAATGGTGGCATTTCTTTATTGAGTTAAATTTAATTGATTATTTTTGCCTAATGACTAAGAAATTGATTTAAGTTTCTTAAACACGTAGAAGCAAAGGCAATGGCTATGTCCATTGTGCATTATATTGACACTTACAGACTGGTATATTTAATTTACATCAACTAACATGACAGAGAATACAAAGTTTAACTAGTAGATATTGTTAAATAAATGATGTAATTTATATATGATGGCTTATATCATAATTTATTAGCAGTAATAATTACTACTATTAGTTTGTTTATTTGCCTTTCATTATGTATAGCAGACTATTTGCATTACTTTTTGTTTAAATTTCTTAATTATAAGTAAATTGTTAATTTTTGATACAAATTAGGCTATACTAAAACTATGATAAAATTAACTGCCCAAAATTTTGTTGACTTTCAATATATACTTTTAATTATTAGTTATATTTGTTGTCTGCAAAGAATCTGTTAGGATGGTGTCTGTTGTAGCGAGACCATTGTATTATGTACTACTTAAAATTAGGACCTTTGAAATAATAAAAAGTTTATTATATTAATTCCATAGCCTGAATATTTTATTTGTATTATTGATACCATAGAAAACTTAGTATTTTTTAATCTTACTTGTTAGCAACATAACTAATGAAACAAAATAAAAATTACTTCATGTAGTTAAGAGTTTTTTGTATGAAACTCTTTGTTATTTTTCTAAAATATTGTGTTATCAGAATCATATTTTAATATACCTACATTAGGAAATAACTGTCTACCTGGGTATTCATTTTAGTTTACTTTAAAAATCAATAATTGAAACTTTAATGTGTCATAGTAAAGTATAATGCTTGACATCCTTTGTATAAAATAAAGATTTTTTGAGAATTAAGTACTAAATTATGTTTGATTTATCCTCCGTGATATTTAACTTGGATCAAAACACATAGAAATAAAGAGAAATTTATTGATATTCCCATTTTGAATATCTGAAATAATAATTGAATAATAGTAATTTTGGTTCTATAGATATCTTTATCAATTTCAATGATATAATAATTTTTATGCTAGGTATTATTCTATCTTATTCATGTGTTTTTATTGATCTTTATTATATTTAAATTCACAAAATAATTATCCATACAAATATATAAATAGAAATGCCTGTCTGTTTTTAGTCAAAATATAACCTTTCACTTAGATTATACTATATATACATATAAAAAAGTGTTTTAATTATCTGTCTGCACTTTAGGTAATCACTAAAATGAGAGGACTATTTTTAATTTTAAAATTTTAAATGTTTATGTAATATAAAAATAAATGAAAACATGCAGAGATAATTATACACATGGGCACAGGCATGGCAACTAGTACTGGGTTTCAGCTAGAATAAAGTTTTGGCTTAATTAATTACATTTGATGCTATATTTCTATTTAAGAAAATATGTGATAAATTTATAATATATTATGTTTTAACAATTTAATGTAAGTAACAATATAATATAACCATAATATTGATTAGTTTTTAAAACATAGTAAAGTGACAAAGCATATTTTGATATATAACATGTTACATGAAGGGTTGGCTTCTTTTCTTCTCCAAAACAAATTATATATCCATTTTATTTCTCCATGACACTAGTGACAACATTTGTCATTAATAATATAATGATGTTAATTATTAAATGCTTCTCAATATTTTACCTCATAAAATACTGAAGTTATGGTTTAGCTTTTTTATATTAACTTTAACTTATTTTTTATATTTTGAAAGGTACTCTTATTGTGGGGAAAAGACAGGATTAGAGAGATTTTTTATTGTTTATAGCCACATGAGTTGATACATGGCTTCAAGCACATGATATTAGTAGTTATACAGGTTCGATGAATTTGCACCACTCAAACCTATAATTCCCTACCAATCCACATTGGGCCAGCGTATTGGAAGATGACCAGAATCCCCCATTATTTGGGTAGACTAATGTCCAGCAGAGGATGTCTTTCAGCTAATGATATATGCAAAAGTTCAATGTTCACTATCAGTTTACTGCAGGAGATCCTGGAATATCTCCTAGAGTACACCAATGCTATGAAACTATGAGGATGATTACTCTCAAACATCCACATTTTGCTTTGATAAAAACAAGACATCATATTTGTCATCTACCTGGGCTCTCCTGATGAGAGACGATGAGATCTCCAACTTTCATACCTCAAAGACTTATAAGATGCATTAATTAAATAGTATTTGATAGGAATAATATACTACATGTCCATGTGACATGACAATGAAAGAAATATTTGGTTTGCATGAGGTTTCCATTCCTCCTTAGCATAGCAACTTTTATGTATGAATATTGAACATAACATTAATTTATTTAAGAAGTATGTTAATCACATATACCAACATTTAAATAGCTCAGTAAAAATCACTCTGGATGAAAAAATTGTTGGTGCCCTAATAATTAATATATTTTTTTATTTAAACTTCATACAACAACAAAAATTGGGGTCTGGTAAGTAGACTTATAATTTATTTAACACTTAACTTCTAGTATCTGATTTGGTAAAGGTAGAAATACTTTTATGATGTTTTAATTGTAATATAATAATAAAATTATACCTTATTTTTCACAGAGAGGCGAACGGCACGGGTGGCGGGGTCGGCAGCGGAGGGCTGCTGACCATGAACGCCACCCAGGTCCAATGCGAACCCCACGATTCCGTGGTACTCATCAAATGTAAGTAACTAGGTTTAGTAGTACATTATATACAACAATATAAATAATTGAAATACTGTTAAAGCATAATACGTATTTATTAAATAACTTTTTACCTATTATCGTAATATTAATAAAACAATATTTTATTATTAAAGGAAGCTGGTATTAAAAAATGTAATCATCAAATTGTTAAAATTTTATGTTATACTCAAAAATATTTTATACACATCATAAAACATTTCATGGGTGTAGCATTTTAAATTTAGATGAACTGGACGTACAAAAAATCGCACATGGGAAACATATATTCAGACAAAGTGTATATGAAAAATATTTATACGTGCAAAAAAGAAAACTTAGTAAAAATTTCCAAGGTCTGTGACGGGCAGCGATGTCACCGGAGCAAGCTACCTGGCTATGCGAACGCTAACTCGATTGTACATTGTTCTTATTAAGACAAATCCCTCTCATGGATCATTACATAAACGAATAAAAACTATGTGATTTTTTGGACAAAAATATTCATGTAAATCTTTACAAACTAAAAAATAAGTAAGTAGTAGTAATAAACGATCAATCACGATTTTCGGTACGGATAGATTTTTTGAACTGATTGATTAATTGATTGAGGTTATGCCGAGTGAAATTTTTGAAAATAATGCTTTGTGTATAGTAATGTTTGTTTGCTTATAGTACATAAGTAGTAGCACAACCATAAGGAACACGCGTTAGTGTCTGTATGTTATATTTTTGGATTACCTCTACCACTGCGTCAACCGCTATCCATTTTCCCCGCGCTAATACTGCGTAATACAATTTATCTGTCTGAAGTAATGTTACATTTAAATACGCCTGTTTATTATTGTAACAAGAGTGTAAAAAGTTTAAGTAAAACCTTTTTCGTTGATTATTATTATTTTAACTATATTTAGCTACATTAATCGCTATAATATCATACCTCTAATATCTTTACCATTATCGTTATAGCGGAACTTAAATATTTTTCATACAAATAATTCTATTTGTAAACTTAGCGGGAGTGCTGGTCGTTATGCTTAACGCGAGATTGTTTCCCAAATTTAATGACGATATTTCAATAAAATTATTGTTTGGTTTCGAGGATTGATTATAGATGTGAAGTCCGATAGTGATTTTATAAGATGTATTAAACTCGGCCGTTCCAGGAATAGAACTGATAGTTTATATTCGTCCCCGAATGTTCCCCCGTTGCGCTGACGCTCTTAATTTACGCGGGAGCCGTACACTTACTATTAACTTCGCGGGATGAATAATTATTGTGCTGGAACCGCGCCAATAATGCTAACTTTTTTCCCCTAGATGGTGGACCACTACAATTGACACAGGCAGTTAGCAATTATGTTAATCCGGGTTAGTTTTGAACCGGCTATGCTGTGCGATGCACGCATAAACTATGTGTTACTTAATTCGTGTGTGCGATGTGAAAAAGTTTACTGTGTTTCTTCCGGTGTTATGTGACAATGCAGTTCACGTTGGTTATTGTCGTAAACAAAGTTAAGTTATGCCCGGTGAAAGAGGAACCGTTGAAACAGATAGGTATGACAATTAACAATAAATTACTTACAGATACAAAAAGTAATTATTAACGCAACTTTTATAGCAATCTATTCAAATGTTAATTTCGAATTTGTATTCTGAAATAACGTAATTTATTTAGTATCTATATCATAAGTATAAGGAATACGTAAATTTTTAAATGTTTATTGTAAATGTACTCATGATATTTTAAAATCAATACTAACATCAAAACTTCTGAGGCTTACGGGATGTGTTTATGGAATCATCTCTCAAAATATTTATATTATTTATACACAATAAATCTCTTGCCAACTAGCAAACAATGTTAATTATGATTTAATAATACCTTAAACAATACATTCGCACGTAAAAAAATATTAGTAAAAAGTTAGTATCGTATACTAACTTTTCAATACTTTTTTAACGGCGTAATTTGTTTCATTGAAGCACGCGAAATTTTTGATGGTGAGAATTGTGATAAATCACATTGTAAAAAATGCGTTTTACAACTAGTAAGTAGTATGATTGTGTAATGATTTATCTTACACATTTCAATAGGCTCTCTGTAGCCAATTTATTCATTAAAACTAAGCGCAAGGAAATGGCTACTTTATTATATCCACTATTCAAGCTTGATGTGTGGCAATAGGCAACGCATTGTAAGTGACGTGCTCTTAACTATCTAAATAAACGTAATTGAACAATTCCTATCAGCCCATCGCCCTTTACCACTTGCCACTAGTTGTATAAACGAATCTATAATTGAAGGCAGCTGCTAATCTGTCACTGTTTAAACTGAGTTACGAAAAACCACCATTTGAATGTTGCCAAGAGATACCACCGAGTTCAATATGATTTTATACAGTAACAACTAGCTTAAATGTAAAAGTAATATTCATTCTCAAAGATCAGCTTCTATTACCATTGTTCAGTCTATATCGCTAATGAGTAAAATTTTATTAAGAACAAATACTAAATCATTTTATTCCGCAATGGTAATACAGTACGTACAACGTATAATATTTAACTGGAATTTCGTGACCACTTCTCAAAACCAGCACTTCTTACTCATTGCGGTTTGCCTGACAACCGTTAGTCAGGACGAATTCCGATTAAAGTCGTATGATGAATGTCTTGACGTGTTTATTGAAAAAGTTAAACTTTTTTTTTTGATTAGTTCAAATATTCCTATTAAAAATGATGAGCCTCTCTCTCCTCAATTGCACATTTCCATTTTAATATTTGTTGAACAAATTGTGTCAGTGCGTTTAACTATGTGCGATTGTGTTTTCGTAACGCCCTATTTACCAACATTATCTGCAATACGTAATTTATTGGTATGAATCACAACATCTGGTACACTGATTCTCAAACGGTTAAAAAAAATCACATAACGTAATACGTCCAAACAAGCTTTTGTGTGGTTATAGTTTCGATTTCATTAAACACGTAAGTCAATAGAGCTTAATTGATTACACCATGTACTTAACATCAAAATTATTATTATAGACAACAAACAAAATTTAATTCTTTCATGTTGCATTGACATGTTTTTTTTTTTATTTTGGAGTGGGGTTCTTAAAATACTGTTATTTTTTATAATTATTGAGTTATCAGTTTTACTTTAATCAAAAACTGTTAAACCTTTATCGAAATAAATGTATGGTTATTAACCTATAAGGGTAAACCGAAAAGTTGTAATCGGTCCCAAAATTATTCATGAATAGTACAGATTTAATACTAAGAATTGATTTCAATGGGCTTGTTGAATGAAACCTTATTGCTATTCTGATGTGTAGTCACGGGCTGATAGGAATAGAACTACAGGAATCCTTGCCTGTCGTAAAAGGCAACAAAAATGGACTTCAGAATCGTGAAATTTACAGGTGGTGACTCTCATTGTTCATTAACTCATTCGCTGCCAAGGACGAGTATACTAGTCCTACTTTAAATATATCATAACATGCAGGCTTTTGAATTAGCAAATTTTTCCTATTGCCAACGACAAGTATACTCGTCTTTGGTTTTCTGCTTGTAAATGTATGATAATATATGTGCTCTTACCAAGAAATAATAGGGTTTTGGTAAACAATAACACTCAAAATATAAATGGCAATGGGAATAACTTCGTATAATTTAGGCTTGGCAGCGAATGGATTAACAAGCGTAGACGACAAATACGGGGTTGTCTAGTTTTTGTAGTAACATAGAAATAATGCTGAGTATGTTTAATAGTCTTAGAACATGCTTAGGCGAAGTTGCAGGGAAACAATAATGCGTTCCGTAGGAAATTCTGGGAGCTCTCGTTACGCACTGAGAAAAACCACTGTACGGGATTTAGTAGGTAGAAATCCCACATAACCATGCCTTCTCTAGAAACAGTTCTAGAGATTTCCTCTTTGAAGGGCTTTATTTCTCATAAACAATTTGATATGAGATTGTTTCTTTAAAATTTTTTAATAGTGTCTTAGGCAGAAGTTTGAGAATTATCATCAGAGAGGTTTCAAACAATGAGCGCATGAGTGACGGGGCGTGCCGGTCGGCAGTTCTGATCTCGACCCACTCCGATACCGTGATCACTAGATCTGCCTCAAGTACTGACCGGCCATAAATCGCTTCTTATTATGGACCTGTTGTTTCGCTTGCATTATTCGCGGTAGTTCACTGCTCCATCTAATTAGGTTATCGATAACGTACAGTTTTGCCGATCTAGAATATAGTGGTAGATTTTATCTATCATAGTTCTGTTAAAAGTAGATATTTTGTATGCATACTTACGGTAAAATAGAATCCAAAGCTTAAAATGCCTTCGGTGAATCAGAAAAATCTAAAAAGTTGCTAAATTTTGAACCGCTAGACGGATTTTTTTAAAAACAGTTTAAAACAATAGTTCGTATAATAGCTTCTAAACAATTGCTTTCAAATCCGTTAAGCCGTTTGGGAGATATGTTATCACAATCATTTACACATTCTTAATATATAAAACACTATATTTTTATCATTTACATCCAATAAAACGATATAAATTATTATACTAGAAGTAAAATAAGTAGTAAACATAGCAAAATTAAATATTTATATATTATGGGAACACAATGATCGAACTTATTAAAATTTGAGTATTAATAATGTATGTAGATTATTAATAAATTACCTATAAAATTATTATTTAATTTACACTTTATAATATAACCTCTGAAATAAGGATGTTTTTTAAAAAAGGTTATACTTGTAATCTAAACATAATTTTAAAAGTTATCACTGATAACAATTTTTTAAAAAGGTCGTAAATGTTCTTAAAAATCTCGCGAAAATAATTTTTGCAGGTACGGTGAAATTCATAATGGCATTTGGGTCATTAACCCGTTGTTCTGGCCCTCCGTCACACTGACATAATCAACGAAAATTATTGTCACTGGTATTGTAAGCTGACTTATACGTCAGTGTATGTTCTAACTTTGTAATGACGATACATGTGTCACTGTGCTATAATTTTTTTTTTAATATTTCAACGTGTGTTGGTGTGAATCCAAGGATAAAGTGTTGTACTATAGCTAATCCTGCATGTGGTTGAACTGCATTAAAAATGAAACGTTCCAAAAACATTGATAAATTAACCAAAAGCAAGCATAAGATGATAAAGAAAGGCAAAATGTGTATGTATAAAAACCCGTCTTTCCCCCGGTCGTTAAGTGCTGATAATTTAAATTATTCTAAAGGCATTGAGTTTTGTCAAAAGATACACGTAAAGTTACGCGCAAAATTGTGACATTACGTTTTGTTTTATAGGGATTAAATTAACTTGTGCTTATTGTTATTAAGTATCCCGAGCAGAAACGTGGTTGCCTCGACGCCCACTCGTGACTCCAAGGTCTCTAATCACTTAATTTGTTCTCCGCTCAGAGCATTATTACACAATTCATAGAACGACATTTCCAGTATAATTGATAACATCCATTACGGCACCTTGCACCACACCGTGTGGGTCTTTTACTTCGGAGAAATAGCATTTAGTAATATTAACATAGTATTTAACTATTTTAACAGTTTGTTAACGTATTTCGATTTGCAAATCGTATCGTTTAAATACATGATTCTGCAATGCTAATGAGTTTATTTTAACTTTAATCAAACTACTCGATTCAGTAGTTTTCATCTGACGTAACCGCAAAGATATATAAACTGTTATGATTATTTAGGAAATTGTTATGAATGCAATCTTAAGTAATTAATATGTAACCGGTATTTTACTAGAAACGTAGAGCAAAATGAAATATTAAATAGAAATACATTGACATAGGAATGTATGATCTTTATATTCCATAGACGTTATCTGCCATATTTATAATGAGCTAGATCTTGACGACCTGAACTCTGACGTTCATTGTGACATCGGTGTGTAGTATAAAAAAATTACTGCTTTCAGCTATCCTAGATTGACGGTCTATTGGTTCTACAATTACTATTTTAACTAAGTTTCTAACAATGCTGTAATTTTTACGTTTGTTTCTAATTTGGTATTATATTTACTGTAAAAATACCAATCAAAAACTTACATCTAAATATAGCTAATTACTATTTATTGCATTATGCTACTTAAATTCACATTCACCTACTCAAGGACAAAATTTTAGCTGAACATAGATAGAATATGCCAATGTATTACTGTTTAATATCAGACACTAAAACAGTTTTAGGTCAATTACTTGCAAGCTGCAGATATATATCATTAATAATGCAGATTAATGTTAATCGAGGCAAAAAACTTACGTTATATTTGTATAGGGCTTTTCTATCAATCTTTACTGGTAAATATAGAATATAAGACTAATTTAAAAATATCTAACACGCAAATTTGAAGTACAGGAAATATATTACTTAATAAACATTTAGGAAATTATAACAATCGTTTACTTCAGATGTCAATAATATTAGAGAGAAGTAAATAATGTAGGCTAAAATATATGTAATAATATTAAAAGTATTTCCAATATACTGAAATAAATTAGAAAGTAATGCTACGCCTTTAAATATGTTGAAGTTTTAGACTTTATCGATACTGTTTCGCTTAAAATTTGTATTAGAGATTCTTGGAAAACTGACCCCAGGCAATACGTCTCCGTATCTTCGTGTTCATATCAAAAAAATAATGAAGAATTAATGTGAATACCTACATTTATTCTGCATTATCTTTTTGTACTAATTTGAGAAAATCGATTCTTAGATATTTTTAACATTTTAAAGTCGATCGACTAAGAAGACGTATGTATATATACAAGATTTTTTTTAATTATTTATCAAAAATGTATCTTCTAACACTAATTAAAGGCGTGACAAATTCATGACATTGTATAATTTTTTTTATCGCTTTTAAAACGGCCTTTGTTTATTCATCGTAATCAATGGCCGATACTACTGCTAGTAGTAGTATTTTAGTATTCGTGCCAAATAATTATACGAACAATGATCAAATTCTAGTCGGTTTTTACTTAAACTAGCATTGCATATTTAAACAAGCAGTGAAGGGCACTGGACAGACGCGCTGATTTCTCAATTGCTATTTGAATGTTTCGATTTAGCAACTGTCACAATCTCATACTGTTTCAGTTCTGTTTCGTCATAACCGTTATAGCAAATAAGGTTTTAGGCCTTTCTCAAACTTAAACAACAATCAAGAATACATAACAATAACAAAAAAGTGTGCACAACCTAAAAACATATAAATGTTAAGATAAATATACTAAAAACTAGTAATAAAGGTACATTGACATTAAGCCATCAGTTTTATATTACTCTTTAACATATTTAATGAGCCATGAAATAAGTCAATATCCTTAAAATATAACTATTAATGAATTAAGAAAGAAAAAAAACTATCTATTATATGTCAACAATGAAATGCTAAAATGGTGTTGATTACAATGTCGGTCTAACTTTTTTTTAATAAAAATTACAATTTTCAATCAAGTCAGAACAATATCACATAACAATCTTCTTAAAGTGGCTCTTCATTGCTGAATGTTGGTCGTCAGATTTGAAAATTCGTGGTCCAACTTGAGCCACGTGGAACACTTGCTTTATATTGGTGATGCCGGGTCACTCCCTCATGTTTCGCAACCGGGGGGATTCGCGAAGATCTGACACAGAAGACATCGTGAAACCATTACACTGTAATTCCGTCGTAGAGAGGTTTATGGTAAAGTCTTGTAAGGCCTCATAACAATACAAAGGCTTAATGGGATGTTGGGGACTCAAAATGGCGACCTCAGTACAGTGTCGCGAAAGCGCAGCGTTGGCAGACCTCCCTATAGGTGGATAGACGATATAAAAAGAGTTACTTAGAACCATTAGATCCAAACAGCACAGGATCGTATTTTGTGGAATACTTTACAATTCACCTGTGTCCAGCAGTAGACATCGATCGGTTGAAATGATGATGCTGAATAGAACTTTGAAGCTTTTTGGTTAAAATTATATAACTTTTTGCTGTAGCAATCTTATGTACACTTAAAGTAATATGACATATGGTGGTTTACTTAATAGTGAGTTAAACGTCTTGGAGTAAACAAAATGATGGTAGTCGCATATTAATAAAATTCCTTAGTAGCTTAATTATCCTTACTTTATTGATAGTGAACTTAAATTATCTACAACAGTAGACTGGTTGCAAGTCTCTGTTGCCGGAGACCGTTTAAATAGTCTGCAGCTACACAGCAATGTGAAAACATTACAGTGTTTCGTTTATGGGTGCTGTATACCACTGAATTTACTGAGGTAACAAGACAACACCTTATGTATCAAGCAGACGATCATAATGTGGTGCTGTGTACATTATCTTAACTAGCGCCACGTTATTATGGGAGTATATCACTTATCGTTAGGTGAACGTCTTGCTCGCCTCGTCAAAAAAAATCTTCTAATAAACAATGTAATGTTTACACATTAAAACTTGATGGTTGCTGTAATATTTACCGGTCACTCCGGACCCACCCAGGGCACCGGCGGAACGTCCGTAAAAGGATTCCCCCGCGTAAAAAAAAAAGGTTTTTAAAGTCTTTTAGTTATAGACTTCTGTAAGTAACTTTGTTTAATTTATTACTTATATACTATATAAAATAAAGTGCTTTAAAATAAACAAATGGCGCATACAAAATTCTGAAACTTTGGGCACCCCAAAATTAAGAACCCGCCAACATACTAACAAAATTCCACTCCAAACGGCTCTGATCTTATTTAAGCAAGATCTGTTTGTATGCAAAATTTCAGCCTCCTACCACTCGTAGTTCTTGAGATTGAAAATTGTTGATGCACTGACGGACATTGTCGTTTAAATAAGGATTTTAACTCGATTCACATAATAAAGCTAAAAGGTAATTTTAGTAAAGTAATCATTATTACGTACGTTTTGTTTTTTATTTATGTTTATTCTTTTAAATCATTGACTTTTGTTCCAGATGAGCACCGCTCGGCGGGTGGCAGCTGGGAGGAGCCTGTGAGCGCTATGCGGAACACCCCGCTTCGGCGTTCACAAAGGCTCAACTCCACGCTGGACTCAAGGTTAGTTTTATTATAGATGGAGAATATGCAAGTATTACTGGTAATCTTTTATTTCACCTACATGTCATAGAAAAGATTTTTAATTCTCTTACAAAATTTTGAATAACTGGATTAAAGACAGCAAAAATAGTTTCCTAAGTTTTACGTGAATGCTGTATTTACATTATTATATTTGTTTATTATGAACAGACTAAAATAACGTCGGTATTTTTTTACCTCTAATCCTATTTAATTTAAACCTAAATCCAAAATTCTTTTGTACTTTTATCACTAGTAAAACAGAAAATTTTATGTTTTGAAAGTCTGCTAAAAACTTGAAAATAAATTATACACCTTTATTTAATATGTGTATCCATACCTTTTCCAAATTATTCCAGTTTATGCATTTTTCCCTTTTTGTCTTTATTTTTAATATCTTTACTAACAACAATATCATTCAATAGTATTATTAAGAAATTTTTTTTGTTATATTTGTCCAAAGATTTTTTTATTCAATATGTTTTTTTTTTTT
>DWLS01004456.1:0-13941 GCA_018246255.1 Pachliopta kotzebuea | reverse complement strand
CAGGGGACCGAGAATAGAGCCTTGAGGGACTCCACGCTCAACAATCCTTGGCACAGAAAATGAGGTAGACCCATCGCGTTTCTAAGCATTAAGTTTCAAATTATATTCACATAATTGTATACGAGTGAGATGTTAAGATCTAAGTTAATAATATTCCTCATGAAATATTTGCTCATGCAATCAATATATAATTTTTTATTCGCTTATTTATAACAATGTAAGTATCGACTACTTAAGAGAATAATATACACATCATCACATTCCACTTGTCTTCTTCAGAGGTTACTTGTTTAGTCTCGTTACTACTATTACCCAGTAATTTCACTATTATACTACATCCCAAACACAATAATGTTTTCAAATTATTATACTACACGTAGGTAGTCTCTGACAACAGTTTTTGTTACCATACTTTATAATCAGATAGATCTATAGTTTAATTACTAGATAGTTAATGTATTGATACAGTATCACTACTTGTCGAGGTGCGGCAGAAAGTACTGTCTCGTTACTGTGGTAACGTTACCTGTAACGGTGCACATTAAACTGGACAGTAGTAATGAAGCAGATGAGTAGTTGATGCTGCGGTAATATCTGTATTGATACAGACAGTGAATGATTTATGTATACGCGTGTACTGCCTTTCATGGGCTCTGTAGGAACAGTTGCCGAGCACGTGACCGGTCGGCGTGGGCGTGGGGGCGATTATATCTGTCTCTATATATATTCCTATATTAAAAGATTTGAAACTATCAATATTTATTAACAGCATCCGAATCTTCGACTGCGACTGCCTCAGGAAGCTATTTAAGTAAAAAGATCGCAGTGTATATATTCTGTATCTAAACTAATGTTCAAACAAATAATACTAGCGATACACGAAAGCCTTAAGCGTTAATTAGATATCGCTCATGTACAGTTGTTAATCTGTCCGCGATAAAAATCCGTTATACGTATAAATTTAATTAGCTACGCGTCAGGGATAGCAGCTTACATCCAGCTCGGGTGCGCTCTCTAATTAAGATCGTCTTACGCAAATCGTCCCGCCCCCGGAATGTGAGTGGGTCTCCTCTCCCCTCCCCCCTTTCACCCTCGGGGCTCCCTCTATTCCCTCCTACAACAGAACTCTTACACTGAATAGAAAAACAAATTGAAGCGATACAATATCAATTACGATTATAATGAAAGTTTTAGTAATAATAGAAATCGCGTTGTTTTTCCTCTGGATGTTTTCATTCCAGAGGCGCTGCTAGTCGTCTAAAGTGACGGTTAATTATAACCGGAACCTTTAGTTTAAAATCTAAACATATCGTCAGTCCGTTGGAAAAATCTATGAATACAATAAGCAGTCGCCAGCGTGTCGCTGTTTCGTAGTCCGATGCCGGAGCCGTGTGTTGGTGTATGGATAGCGGTATGATTTTTTCTCACCCGCCTGTCTAGCTACCCTCTACCCTGTACCCTCGTATTGTAAATCTGCCGCCGTAAAAGCATTGCTGTGTTCCGGCTGTCGACATCTGAGGGCCGTTTCCAGCGAGCGCCCCTCGTTCCCTCCCCGAACCCGTTGTATCCTAACACGACCTCAAATCGGGGTCAAGTGTTACCGCAAAGTGGGTAAAAAGAAATTATATTCTCATATATAATTCTCGGTTATCTTTCGAATAAAAGGAAAAAGAACTAAATGAAAGAGAAAAAAACGAGCCGGAGCGAGCGCTGTGCGGAGCTGTAACCTATTGTACATTTCGTATTAGAAGTATTTCGTTTCATAACGTCACTGTGAGGTCCCCGGCGTAGCTACGTGACAACCGAGCGACCCCCTCACCCCCCGACCCTCTCCCCTCTCCCCCGCGACACATTTGATGTATGTACACTGCGTGACAAATATTTTGTGCACAAAAACAATCGCGCGCGCGCGCCTTTTAAATTGATTGGAGGCGCGCTGTCGGAGACTCGGGGGTGCGACGTGGGTGAGGAGAGGAGAGGGGGTGGGGGGAGAGAAACAAATATATTGGTGGATATTAATATCTGTGGTATTTTAAGAATGTGTTTTCTTTAGTACAAAATTTTTTCAAATGTGTCAGACAGCGCACGGAGCGCGCAACTCCCGCTTATCCTCTACATCAGTGATTCCTAAAGTAGTTTATATCGACTCCTACGGGTCTATGACAACCTGCAAGGGGTCTGCGTCAGCGAAAAAAAATTTAAGGGGTCCTTGAAATGAAAATGGGAGTCCACGATAGTTTTAGTATTAGCCGAGGAGATTAAAGATTAACTCTTACAAAATTGTCGCCAAATGTTGATAATTTATTATTAAAACATCAGGTTCATCCTTCTTACTAAAAATATTGACTTAGTGCTTATGTTTATTTAATGTTACGTATGTTTTACATAACAGATAAAAAAATTTATTTTGATTAGTTTTAATTTAAATTCAATTAATAAATGTATAAATTAACATGTGTTGTTTACTTTAAGTTTTTAACACTAAACATTTACAAGAAACGAAACGGAACAGAAATTTACAGGAGATCAATATCAGGTAAGTAGGGGGTCTACACAACACGGAAAAACATGCCAAGAGGTCTACGACACATAAAAAGTTTGGGGAACTCTGCTATACATCATCAGCGGTCTGCCAACACGCTGTATTCATAATGATTACTGTTCAAAAGTGGTGCAAGCTATAGGCTAAAAAAGACAAAACAAAAAATGTAAAAAAGAAACAGGACTGTGATATTAGCGTAAGGATAGACTGTAAGTTTTAAAAAAATGTAAAAAAAAAGATGCAATATTTATTCATTTCAGGATATGTAAAAGGATGATTATTTTTCAGGTCACACAAACAAACACACAATGAGGAGACGACGATCTTCACACAGAGCGAGAGGTATGAAAGAGAGAAGGAAATTAGCGTCAGAAAGATAGCAAAACTGAATGAAAGAACTAGGCCCTGACCCTGACATGCAGGAGAATTTAAAATAAATAAAAATTCATAAAATAAAAAAATTCCAGCGGTACCCCTTGCTGCTACAACTGTCTACGAGCTACGGTAACTGCTTACCATCAAGCGGGCCGTATGCATGTTGGCTACTTTAATGATATAAAATAGGTAGTAAAGCTAAGGAAAATATTAAAGGTGATAGTGTTACGTACTAAAAAATTTAAATAGTATGAAAACACATCACAATTGCCGTCTATAAAAAAGAATCTGGTGCTGGAACAGGCTGCGGCCGGCGGGGGCCCGCTACGGCGATCCGGTAATCGAATCGAACCCGAATCCATTAATCAACAGTCAGTTTTGAAATGGCGATTAATCGTGCGACAATCCACTTCCTGCCTCTCAGCACCCTCACCCCATCACCACCCGCCCCCTGATCTGTTCTCCGACAATCAGATTAATTTATAACTGATTTTCATTATAATCAATTGAATTTGTTTGAATTACACGTAGCATTTTAAAGCTTTCATTAGGAAATCTATAACACTATAACCAATACATAATTTGCATGTTCATCATTTGCTGGCTGATGATGATGATGACATTACTGTTTACACGAGTTATCATTCCTCTTTAACCGTCAGAGAACGTTTGCTGAACTAATGAGAGCTTAACTTTTAACTTCGTACTAGATTTAAAGATCTAATTTAGGTTTTCTAATCGACCTGTTTAGATGGCGACGGTCGCTTCCTAATAAGAAAACTAATAAAATTTAGATTTTTAATTATTGAAAAGTTTATTGATATTTATCAATAATTAAAAATCTAAATTTTATATTTAATTGCACTAAACTTATTTTGTAATTTTTCAAAAGTTATTTGCAGAACTTTTCTTAAAGACCATTTTGGTATAAATAGGTATATTTAAATAGATGTTAAATCTAATATTAAACGAGGTATCGACTGTTTAATATCACAGGAGTGTAAAGTGATAATTAGACAGGCTATTCTAGGACCTATAAATAGGTTTTTCCGGATAATTATATAAAAATTCCATCGAATTAGATCGCAATATGTGCTCATTACAGTGCATGTGCCAGTTCGTGTGTACGGACGGTTGAGGCTTAGTTGTGTAGATAATTTGTATTGGGGGTGGATACGGGAGAGGGGGGTGGGAGGGGGGTAATTATATTGTTCACTGATAATGTGCTCCGGCGGAGATTACGCGGAATTATGTGGCGTTACGAAGCGTTATGTGGTGTCGGACGCGCACCGGCCGCGCTGACCGCGCCTAATGGGATCCCCGCGGCCCCACGCGACCTATCCCATGTATATGCAGTATACCGCACACGATGCTTTCACAAGGGAACCTATATGTTGTTATGTATAACAAAAGCTAATATATTTTATTAGTATAAATTATTATTAATACGAGTTCGAGGTGTGCGGAACAGCTACGAGACCTATATCCAGATATCGTGTGCCATTATCAATGAAATAACTGTGCCTACGAAACTGTTTTCTGATGAAATTTTATTCAAAATATTATCCTTATTCTTATATAAATGTTAAAAATTTAATCCTTGCGACAAGCTTTAAAATCTGAAGAATGCAATCATTCAGGAAGTGCAGCCAGCCGCGATGCACACGATTGTGGCAAATCGCGATTACGTATTGAACGTATCATCTCGCTCATTGTCCGGAACATCCTCCCTCCTCCCCACTCACTCCCCCATGTTCCCCGTGAAAAATAACCTAGGTTATTTCAGATTTCTACTTCCTTTCACACAGATGAACGACTGCTTTATAAAATTGTTCGTCAGTAAATTGGAAATTTTCAATCGCTCTCGAATGGACGGTTACCTTTTATCTGATGGCTGCTAATACATTCTGTAGTATTCTGGCTGTGCTGCGGTACCCTGCACGTGCGGGCGAAATACTAAAACCCTTTTAAATCACTTTCTGCAGAAGTTACTTTCGGCCCCGTAGTCCCGGCTGTAAAGAATAATACTCATATTCTTTCAATGGAAGGGTCTTCAGCTTATCTGAGTCATGTCGCTCAATAAACAAGTCTACGAATGGGCGGCGGGAGTTAATTTTAATAATACTGAATTTAAACGACAATGTCCGTGTGTCCGTCAACAATTTTCAATCTCGAGAACTACAAGGAGAAGGAGCTGGTGCTGATTTGTCATACAGACAGATCTCTCTTAGATAAGATCAGAGGTGTTGGAATTTTGTTGGTATGTGGTCGGGTTGTCGAGTGGTGGGTGAACAAAGTTTCACAATTTTGTATGGGCCACTTGTTAACTTTATTTAGAAATACAATGAATAGATGTGTGATAGCCACATGACTAGACGTTGCTTGCGGGATATTTGCATCGTGTACTGTGTGGTAATGTTATTGTAACTATAACTAGGTGGATGTTAAATTAACACCCATTTGACTTTCCTACACCGCCTTTTACTAAGATAACAATCGGAAATTTTAAATGAATTAAAAGCAGTACAGTAGACTGTTGATTGTACTCAATATGTGGAAATATACCAACGTTATGGCAACGCGAGACCTTTTTGACAACCGCTCACTCGTAACCTCGCTGATACAAATCACTTCAATAAGCGGAATGGAGTGTCCCTCCCCTCCTCCCCTCCACTCCCCTCCAATCTCCTTGAAAGGTTCCAGGGGTGATGTTTCCGTTCGCCGGTCACGTGCCCCGCGGACACCTCGCGAACCGGACTCGCGGCCCCAGGGTACGAATTTCAATTTCAAAGTATATTTTTGTAACCTGTAAGTCGTTTACAAAACAAACATACAACCTTGAAGTACAAAACTGTCATAATTCTGTATTATCTGTATGCTATTCAATATTTAGTTAGATGTATAACATACTGTTGGTGAGAGACCTGCGGCGTTTGTTTAATTAGCGTCGATATAATATTACTTGTAATTATTATTATATTATATATTTTGTATATGATGTCTATTTAATTTTACATTAAAAAGGTACCTTAAGGCTCTATTACTTCATTAGCAATAGCCTTTAAATGCGGCTTTCCCAGTCGAGGACTGTAACGGTAAATACGTTTTCTTAATTTTCTTCTGAGCGGAAATGAAATGGTGGGGCTCCTCTGTTCGACGAATTGGATACATTATAACAGTTCCCAGGTTCTATTACGGTATGTACCGTTTTCGAAGACGTGGAATACTTTACCATTTGTAGCGCTATTACAATGCGGAAGGTATCCGTTTGTTCTTCGTACCTTTACGGAGCCTTACGGCACTAAACTCTGTGCCATGTGAATGTGATAATATGTTAAGATAAAAATGCGGCGAATTTGGTCTGAGAGAGCATGATAGAAGAATAAGATTAATGTTAAAGAATAAAAGAGTTAAAGATATGGGAAGATTTCAGAGTGAGAATAGTAGGGAAAGAATAAAGAGACTAAGAGAAAGAAAGTAAAGTAAGGAAAGCAAATCGACGCTTACCTATACGATTGTATAAAAAATGTACCATGTGAATAAAAATGCGAAAATCTATAATATTATAATTTCCGTGTTTGGTCATTTATATATTTTAATTATTTAAATATTGCTACAGTTGCATATTTCAACAGTAATGTTAAGTACAAAGTGAGGAGCTCAGGCCGCGGTACTCGGCTCATACTTTTAATATATAGCTTTAGTATGTAAAATTGGAAGATCTCTTCATTTCAGATTTTAGTCTCCGTAATTAAAATAATTTTTACACATCATCTGTTAAAATATAGAGTGTGGCCAACTACCACTCCTATTGTTAGACTACAACAAAGGAGTCAGTGTAGTTTGTGCGAGCACTTTTTCCACCCTTTTCGACATAACAAAGTATATTTGACGTTGTATGAAATTGATTTTTTTTTTCCATTATATAATAAAATTTACGATTCCCGCGACCTGCCTTCATTGGACCTCTCACCCGCGGGCGGACCTTAACAAGAATTACACGTCAGTCAAAACATACCTTCATTTCGTACACACACATAACATCATATTAATAATTCATAAACATTACTGAAATTCAAATAACATCGAAATATTGTAAGTACACTCGTAATCTTACAACTATTTCTGAGAATACTAACTAATCAGGTATGTATATACATTAAAGTAATGTTATGAATTAAAATTCCTTTCAGAAATATTGAAAAATCTTTAAGTAGTATTTCCAATCAGTTGAACCTATTTCACCTTCAAAAAGAAACCACAAACTGTATCAAAAAAACGAATTCTGTGCTTGAATAAATATTGGTGAATTAGTTAATTAGCATTAAAATATAGAGGAAAAGATGTTTGAAGTATATAAAAATAGCTACTTAGCCTGTGATAGAAATAAATAGCAAATAATTATGATAAGTATATTTTGTATTGAGTAAGCGAACTATAGTAATAGACTTGAGAACAAAAATAGAAATAAACAATAATGAGCTATAAGAAAAATTAACTCAAATACAGACCCTGATTTACAGCATCAGGGGTGAAGAAGTAATAAAAGAAAGGATAGTGACTGACACAGATTCACAGGAATCTAGTTTTGGATCAGGACAGTAACACTTGATAGAAAGCAACTTTACACAAACATTGGTGATGAGAACGGAAGTATTGAGGTTTTGAATCTTAGCATCCGTAAGTGCTACTCCTGCGCTGTTTCTATTGTTACTATCAAGGTTTAGTATCAGGTCCGCCGTTAGTTCCCCGGAACACGTTGCCAGCCTCCCATTGTTCCAACGCCACTGTGAGATATTTGTTAAATCCGAACAAAGCCAACTGTTACCGTCCTTCCATATAAATGTCACCCTTTGTTACATTCCTATTGTTACCATTTACTAAGTGAGACAAATTCATTGAAGAAACGATAAATTCACGATAACCTTCAAAATGTTAACCAGTGGAACTTGTCGGAATTGTTATTTGGATTTATGGTATAAGTGATCTAAATTTAAGAGTTCTATAACGGGTGTCTTTCTACCGCTAAACAGTTATCTGTAAATGTTTATTGGGTTCTAGTATATCGCTTTTCTAGGAAATTATAAATGCCACCAGCGCAGCGTCTATTTCTGCAAACAGCAGTAAACAAACATTACTATGTTTCAGTTTATTGCCAGCTGTAGCTGATCACAAATGGGATATTTAATGTGTAGCAATTTAAATAACGAAAGCACTGTGGTGCTGATTCTCATGTGCTGACACCAGGTGAAGGTTCCGTCTCCAAGTGAGGAGTTGAAGTCTCCACAATAAACATTTCCTTTTAGTCTATAAAATTGCCTCGTATATTCGATCGGGTCAGCTTCAGAATCACATCTGTTCATAGGATTTCAGTGCAATCCTGCACTGCAGCTACGGAGATAAAACATTCAGCACGATCTCCGGCATCGCATTTATTCAACAGATGTACGGATATTATTCATCTCGTTTTAAATTTTTTCAAATATCTTTTCCTTTCAAACTTTAACATATTAAATTTCTGAAATCCTCGTAGTCAGTAACAGTTGTATAACAATGTAATTGAACGTTCAGTTGGCCGATTCTATTCCTCTCATTTATTTATAGTTATTGATATTAATAACAATCATGTATAAGGTAATCAATCGCAGTAGTCCCTTCATTATTGAGTGGAGTCTATGTCCAGCAGTGGACTTTTAACTACTGATGATGATGAAACGATCGCAGTGTACATTCACAGGGACGGGTCTGTCGCTGTTTTAAATTATGACTCATTACCACATTGCTTCTTCATTGATAAAAGACATTAATAGTAATTAAAAGGAGCGTAGCATAGAAAAATAAAAATCCTACAGATGTGATATAAAAAAATATATATCTGAAATCTTTCATTTAGAACGGAATTAATCGTAAGTATCATCATCGTCAACTGATGTCAACTGCTGGATGTTTGTCTCCCGCAGTAGAGGAGGGATTTGTGTCATCTCCCACTGCGTTATCCCAATTGGTGGGGAGCTAGAGCCTCGTTTGTTAATTATTGGGTTGCATCACCAGGTGGGGTTGGCTTGGGACCTGTGAGTTGTTGTGTGGGACCCCTTACACACCTGTCCATACCTTATTAGTATAAGTAACAGCTTTGAGATATCGGTGTACTTTTCTTAAATAATATCAGCGTTTAGTGTGTAAATAACTTAAGTAAGTTGAGGGAGAGGAGGGGGAGAGACATCTTGCGGGGTAGCGATAACGGCTTGCTAATTGCGCCGCATAAACTTAAATAGCCCCTAACGAGCGTCTACTAACAATACATCTTAACTGCTGGGGGAAATTATTATAATGAAAACGATATCACATCGCTTCCGCGACATCACAGACGGTCGCCGGTTCGATCCCAGCTGACCTTAAATTTTTTTTTAAGCCAACTGATGTTAAGTGAAACATTGCCCAAAATATGTCGCTAGTTAAGATGCTATACACAGCACCACATTGCACTCACCTCTTAACCCCGTGATTTGACTATCGTATAGCACCCTTTAAACCGGAACATAGTAATTTTAGTACAGTAATATTTGTCGACATGTTTTTAATCCAACAAGTAGTCGTGCTTAGCCTAATGGTTTAAACGCCTGTCTCCTACTACGAAGGTGTTGTGTTCGAATCCGACCTTCATCTATAAAGTTTTACAATGTTACGTATCAGTTAGTATAACACCAACTAATGTCAAGTGTTTTAAGACATGTATCAAATCGCGTGGCTGTAAAAAAAAATCCAACAACAAAGCATATGCTCGCTTAGCAAAATGCGAGCCCAGAGCTTAAACAGAGAGAAAACTATTTGAATTTATATTTTTATTAAATATATACATATATATGTTTTTAAGATGTCAATTAATCTAAGAACTAATAGCTCCGTAGACGGACTAGCAGTATTATTACAATACAAGATACTCGTAACACATCAAGAGAGAGATAAATCTTCTTAATTTAACCCCTCCTTATCCTCGTTTAAAAATAAGCATGAAACAATATCGTTATTGAATTCTTTAACTTAAACGCGATGCTTCAAGTTAAATTGAATATGGGGTGGTCAGCGAGTTGACTCGGGGATGAACGTAGCAAACATTTGCACAGAACTCGTTGATCCCTCACCACCCCCACAACACCAACACCGCTACGGCTCAATTGGCGGAGAACAATAACTCCGTAGAGCTGCAGGAGGTGTCGGGACGTTTTTATTTTAATTGGAAATATTTCTTTTGTTTGTAGAAATCGGAGAGCAGATATTGGAAATGTTGCGGTGGAAATTGGAAATAGGAGAGCGGTTGAAGGCGACTCTCTCTGCGTAGAGGCCGGGAGGGTTGTAATGCGATCACACGGTCACTCTCTCAGAATTGATTACATGAAAAGTAATTCCTAAACGTTTATATAAACAATCAATAAGTATTTAAAACATAAGTCTTCTACAATGATTTAAAGATTTCAGCTGAAGAAACAATTTACAGTGAGTGATATATAAAGAGTAGTATATATTGTACACTGTGTATGATAATTTCTGTAGTAACAGAAAGGTACCTACGCCACGTAAAGTATAAGTACGGTCATTAGTTTGTGGGTTACAACCGACCAATGGACTGAAGACAATACTAATTCTAGTAAACAGAAAATATTAAAATAGAAAAAGTTTGTAAGTGCCTTATAAATTGCATAGGTTTTAATACAAAAAAGAATTGAAAGCTATAGAAAACGGCTGCCGAGTTAACTGAATATGCAATTTCATTGCACAAAACACAGTGAAGTCTTTTCTTTAGTACTTGTACTTTTTAAGTTAGCCGTAAGTAAGTAAAACTGTGATCGCGTTTACAGAAGCGATAATAATACAAAAAAATTATCCATTTAAGTTCGTAGAACTATTGTCTCAATTAGCGCGGTTAGATGTCTAGACAGCACGCCGTAAAGTATAACAAAAACACTTCCAGCTAATCATTTTAATGCGCGAGGGTTACTTCAGTATACCACTCAGCGGTATTAGCGGAATTCCAAGTAATCTAATAATTAGTGGCAGCGCGCTGGCGACACCTGCCGCCCGACGGTCACCACTGGGTTCAACAACTCATCATCAGTCAGTTACTAATCGGCACCCTGGGCCAATGACCAGCTCAAGCGGAACCTCGGCACCCCTTGGCTTCACAAGTAAAGCAACGCTTTCAATGTACGTATTACCGAACTACTACGGCGTAGAACTAAAGGGAGTAACAAAGCAACCTGTACAAATGAAACGTTTGTACTTGTTTAAGGCTTCAATATATTTGTTAGGTTGTACATACAGACCTACTTACATACTGCGACGTACTTTCATATTAACAATTCATTTGTTTAATGTAATAACATCCCCACGTTTGTTAACGACGTAGGAACGGGATCCGGTTATCGTAAAGCTCTAATGAGAGATGAAATTGAAGCTTTTTGAATATCTGTTAAGAATATGATGATACATTTAACTTCTATAGTAGGCGGAGGCTTTATACATATTGAAGTACTCCTTTAATTTGTTTTTTAATGTTCGATATGTTCATCTGGCGGGGGAGGTATCCGCGGGGTCGTCCATCACTGTCAATCATATCGGAGACGAAGCGAAAAGTTAATGCGACGGAAAGATAAATCGATGAACTTAATTCAAAGGGCTTACTGAAGGTTAACGTTGTCAAAGAGCCTTTCAGTCGCGAGACGAGGAGGACTTGAGGGCAGTTTATACAAACATATAATATATTATACATCTGTTGTCGGCAAGACACGTTATCCGATATTATTAATTGTTTATATATCTAATCACTTCGTATTCACATGATGTTAAGTGATAAGGCTGTGGGAGGTGAAGCACCTGGGGAAACACTTCTCAGATACATTTTCGTTAATTTCGTTAAGGTTCACAATAAAAGTTACGATACACGCGCTAACACTGTGCGTGTCAAGATTCATTATCTCGCCGAAGAATACCTGATCAGGGCGGAGTCTGCCGGGAGGATGCTGTGTTCCGGTGTTTTGAACAATGAGCAGCCTTCCACAATACTGTTCTATTACATACAAGTATAATCTAACACTACTGTGTTCCGGTTTGAAAGGTGCTGTATACTAAACAAATTATGGACTTAACACTTAACGTCTCAAGACGTCGCGCAATGTGGTACAGTGTATATCACCTTAACCAGCGGCGGGTTATTATAGGCAAGCGTATCACTTACCATCAGGTGAATGGTATATTCTTCTAGTCGAATAAAAAAAACAGTTTTTACATGTGTGTGAACATTTGAACGTGCTACGAGACTTAACACCTAATACACTGAAGCACAGAACGCAATGAATTCCTGTCTGAATAACTTTTGTTTATGTATCGTTAAGGTAGTACATGTTTCTGTAGTTTTGAAGCAGTAAGTTAAATTTAAGTAAGTGTTACTTTACACCGGTCGTCGATAAATCGAGTCGTTAGCGCGCGTTATTCACTGAAAAGGAAGAGGCTGGACTCGTAACTGCATTGCGTGTTGGAATACCTCTACGAAAAGGTATAAAAATATATTTATCTGGGGAAAGAAAATATTCTCGTATTGTTCTTATTTTTTGATATTGTATAGCGAAACAACTGCAGAAGCTGTAGCGCTATTCAAACAGCTATTTGTACTAATTCTATGGACGCAGTGACATGAGTAAGGCTTTCACCTGATGGTTAGTGATAAGTTTTCACATAATATGCCGGTGGTTATGATGGTATATACACCACCATATTGTTCTCTCACTACATAAGGTGTTGAGTCTCGTTACCCCAGTAATTTCACTAGCTTACTCCTTTCAAACCGGAACAGGGTAATGTTTGCACAGTACGTATAGGCTGAGGTGGTATCTACCTAGACGGTCTCCGGTAATGTAGATTTACCACCAGTAAAATATGTAGTAGACAGCTAGTTAGATTAGAAGAAAGCTTGCGAAGGTATTTAGAAACGTTACCCCAGTAATTTCACTAGTATATCGCACCCTTCAGTAAATACAGTAACATATTACACAGTGATAATTTCCAGTTGCAGTGGTAACAAAGTAACTACCTAGATAGATACAGTAATAATGTTTGCATTGCATTGATCGAAAATATCTTCCCGCACGAGCTGCTACAGGACTGGAAATTCTATTAATAGATAGTACTAATTCTATGTAATATAAAACTGTGTAGTACTGTAAAGTATCGATTTTTAGACACTTATGCGAGCAGTGAAGAAATCTTTAATAAATTCCCGTTCACTTCATAGAGCCATGACAAAGTTCAAATTGTCCCCGACTTTCTGAAGATAATTTTTTTATATTTCAAATAGGTCATTTTTGACCATGATTCCTCTTAATTCTAAGTGATCATGTGGTGTGTAGTATAAAGCGTGGTAACATTATAAAACTGTATTCACAGGAAGACGCCCGCGTCCTGTTTCTACGAGAACCCGGGCGTAGGCAGATTGTTCCAGTCCTTCTCTGTTCTCATTAAAAACGAGCAGCTAAATGTTTTTAATGTTTATTACTTTATTGTTTATGAAATAAGGATCTGCTGTGTGGTCATCCGGTGGTGGAAGAAGAATGTATGAATCATTCAGTGTAGTTCCAGCGCTTTTAATCTGATCCACCATAACCGCGCGAACTGCCCACTCGGCTCCTGCTTTCCTAACATTAAGAAGGTAAATGGTTTCCTTTTTAATACATATCCGTTTATGACAGTGAAATTAAATACATTATTTTAACGATAAGCAGAATTAATTTCTGTAAAATGCGCCCTGAGGGGTGAGGAAGCGATTACTTACAAATCGATGAGGAGTAACTTCAGTAAAGACAACCGGCTCCCATAAGGAAGCCTTTAATCCTTCGTGTAGCTCACAGTAGAGCTCTCAGACCACTACAGTTTTAACTTATAAACAAATACAACATATACGCTTTTGTTAAAATTGTTTACTTGTTAAAAACACACCAAATTACTTTATTAAATTTCAATAACTACCTGTATCT
>DWLS01004455.1:0-13942 GCA_018246255.1 Pachliopta kotzebuea | reverse complement strand
TTAACAGCAGGCCACCATGCGCTGTATGTACAGACATTACTTGGTTCTTGATTGAAGGAGTACGCTAGAGAAATTACTGAGGTAACGAGATTTAACACCTTATGTCTCAGGCGACGCGCTCAATGTGGTGATGTGTATATCATTTACCATCAGGCGAAGGCCTTGCTCGTTTCATCACCGTGGTGAAAGAAAAAATTATTGTCGTATAAACCCATGCAATAATATCTATACACAAGTTGTCAAGTATTCAAATTATTAAATGTAATACAATTAAATTTCCTTTTTATATGATATAATAGTATGTGATAAATGTTGTTTTTGGTACATGTCCTCACCATAAATTCTTGGAGACTTAAATTCAATAATCGAAGACGCGTCTCTTCGAGTTATAAAATACGTTCTTCACAATTTTTAATGTAACTAAATTAATATACATGGGACGTAGTGACACTCTTCGAGGAGACAGTCTGCTGAAACGCTTATTTGTACGGAATGAACGTTAATAAATATTAGTAGAAAGACAATTCATTTAAGTCATCGACTTCACACTAAATGAAGCTGTTAACGTCGAAGCAATTCGCACTGGTCGAAGTGGCAAATAAATGAACAACATAACATTAACTAACAGAAGACGCAGATTAATAATTATAATGAGCAGCCCTTTTAATGTTAAGAACATTAACTACAAGGACTAGGGACCTACTCCCGTAAGAATAGTGTCAAGGTCATTAATTCACCATTTTAGCCATGTGTCACATATTCACGAAAGTTGTTATTCTTGGAACATGGCGGTTAATTCTGCTACCTACACAAACAGTAGTGTAAAAACATTACTGTGTTCCGGTTTGAAAGGCGCTGTAACTAATGAAGTTAACAGTTTAACGAGAGTTAACATCTTATGTCTCAAGGCAACGACTGGAATTGTAGGCGTTTGAATCAGGTGAAATCAGGTTCGTTTGAACGCTTTACCGAATTAGTAGCTATCTCTTTTAGTGCAGCACAGAGCTATTAGGATGTTCGTGGTATTAAATTATTATTACTGAGCCCAAAATAGACTGAAATGAACTGAAAAATCGTCCAACTGTGCGGCGGCAATGAGTCACGCGACACTGGCGCCGCCGAGCAATTTATTGCGGACGTTTTTAATACTACACGGCAGGCATGAGTACTACTTGCAGAACTCAACACCAGTGTCCTGTTGATAATTTATTTTTATAATACTAGCTCCAGAAACCAGGTTTTAAAATACTTGTCTTCAAAATTTTCCTGTCAAAACAAGAAAGGGAAACATTAAAATCCTATAATTAGTAAAGTCAACTATAAAAAATTAAATTACCTCATGAGACTTGTTGTATTTCAGTTTAGTTGTGGTAAATCTCTTTTATCGGATACCATCTAGGTAGGTACCACCGCAGTTCCTGTTTCTGCCTCCAAATAATATTGTGCAAATATTAATGTGTGAAATTACTGGGGTAATGCGACTTAACATCTTCCGTTTTAAGGCGATGAGCGTAATGTGGTGCTGTGTATACCATCTTAACCAGCGACATATTACTAGTAATTAGGTAAACGCATTGCTCTTCCCCTCGTCTCGTGTAATAAACTTCGATATTTACAATTTTCGTTGAAGTATTACGTACATTTAAACCATTTGAAATATATCTTATATTAACAGTAAAGTAGATTTGTGTATTTAAAAAAAAATACGATTTATAATACAGATAAAAATCTCCGCAAATGGTCGCTTGTAAATTATTATAAAAATTTTTTAAGTTTTATTTATAATCTATGAAAAATTATACAGGAACAGTTTTTTGCTGGGGAACCCGTTGCGTATACTTGTAAGTAAATACCTGGTTTTAAAACCTGGTCTCATAAATACTTCTTAGCTACACGGGTACACACAAGACAATAATTATTGGAACTATTTTTTGTTTCTACTGTTTAGCTTTTTGAAGATGTGATTTTAATTGAAAGTGCGATTTTAGTATTTAATTTTTGTTTTGTTTTTTAAGGTTAACGATCATGGTATTTATATTATATTTTGATATCTCTTTTCCTGTGCACCGAGACGATGACCGACAACAGAGATTTTTTAAAATAAGTCAACGGTCTTTCGTCTTCAATATATAAAATTTAAAACTAATACTTTCTTTGTGCACATAAACGTAAGACATTATTTTAAATTGGATCTATTGTTTTGAATTAATTGTAAATTGTCGATTTAAGTGTACATGGTTGTTTACAAATAAAATAACTAAGAAACCAGTCTAAATCAATTGTAAGCTCTGTAGTACGGCTCCCGTACTCCCGCCTAGGAATAAACCACACAGCGACTTATGTTCAAGTAACATAAACAAGCTTTTAAATAAACGTTTTGTTTTGGACGTCAAACGAGCGATCTTTGTCTTCTTTTCTTATCTTATCTTTTATTTGATGGGCCAGGATTTTTCTTATATCATGTATATATCACTATTCATGACGTATGTAGGGTTTTCATAATCAGCCGATCTACTGCTGGACATAGACCTCTCCTAATAATGAGGGATTAGGGCCTTCTCTCTCCACGCTGGCCCAATGCAGTTTGGGGGGATCTATGTATGATTATTTATACATACATATCTAATTTGTTCTAATTTAATACTGTGTTCGTAGTTTTCGCCGGACAATCGTCAGTTAGTGTTGCCGGTGGACTATTTACGTCTGTTCGCTCGCTACTTCTCTCCGTATACTTGTTTTAAATATCGGTTGTGAATTTTATCCATCGTTTTATTTCCTTCATTGCGCAAATCACATTTATGTTAATTTTATTGATGCGTACTGTACGATGAATACAACAAACCGAATAAAGTTGTGATTACCGAGCAACGATGAAGATCGCCGATGAAGTGGACTGACGAGATAAAAGCGGTAGTTAATGGCTCATTATCTCTATAGAAATGTAGGAGGCAGCCAGCAGAGAGCATGAGTTATAAAACTTGCCACCAACACCTGAAGTCGTGACCACGACCACTCTGTCAAAAGCGATATCGACAAAGAAGAAGAATCTTATTTACATAATTATTGTAATTCTCTTCTACATACTCCTCCTGTTTACATATACACTATTATACTCTCCATGTCTTACATGGCCGTCTTTATTCTCTACCAGCTTGTTGGCAAATATTTAATTTCCACCTTTTAAGAGGCCTGGACACTCAATGCTTTCAGTCCATAATAATTTTATCAAAAGCAATTTATTTTGTGATCTGTAGTATATAATTTTGTTTTTACAATGATACTAGATGGTAATTGGTACGTTAAACGACTGTGAAGTACCAATTACCGTCCCGCTTAGTTATTATGTGTAAATGCAATCAGTAATGTTCGCCCGAGAAATTGTTTTAGGTATTATAATTTATAATATATCTTGTAATTTATTATCCATAACAGTTCAGATGTAATAGAAAAAGGCTGATTTAACTTTTTAATAAGAAACTTAAAGGTACAACTGAATATTTGTAAAGAATTGAATATTTCAAATTTATTTAGAAATGCTAACTTCGGCAATGAAATGAATTTCTAAAGTTACTTGTTTGCTTTCGACGGGGAAATAAAAACAAAAAACTCATAATAAATATAAGAACCTTCTGTAATTTATTTTAAGGTTATGACTTCCTAAGAGACTGAAGGGGTGCAAAGGATCCCATACAATATCTCACGGGATCAAAGCCAACCTCTCCTGCTCGTGGTGCATCCTGCTAATCAACAAATAAGGTTCTGTCTCCTCACCAAACCCCATTGGGCCAGAGTGGTGGAAGACGGCCCAGATCTCCACTGTTTTAGGAGACCAATGTCTAGCAGAGGACGTCTATCGGCTGATGAAGTTATGACTTCCTAATTAATAATGCTTTATGTTATAAAATGTTGTAATGGAAAGAACAAGAATATAGTTATGCAAAATATTATATTTAAATAAAGCTATGCACAAACTATAAATAACAAAGTTTTAACATAGAACTAGTTAAATATTAATAAAGACAATGATAACCCTATGAGTGGGTCATCTACATCTATTATCTAACAAAACATTGGAGTACAATGTTACTTTTATCGACTAATATTGCTTTGTAAAATTAAAAAAATACTTAGTAAAGTTTAAATACAATATTATCATCATTAACCACGGCTCTTAGATTATTATTAATAGAATTAAAAAACGACTCAATCGCCTCAATCTCCTCTGCTTCAGCCACCGAAGTCATTTTATATGTATTGTCGTTATAACGGGTTTGAAGAGACTTACGGCGAATAACGTCGGAATCCATTATTGAAATTTTTCTTTTCGGACGTATTCCACTGTATCTAAAGGTAGAAATAATGCAATGCGGTTGTTTAGTAGTTATATTGTTAAATAATTTTTCTTTCGGAGGTATCTTCTGTCTATTGCCTTCATAGTTCTTCTTCCGACGTTTCTGCGCCAGCCGGTTACCATTAACACTGTAAAATATTTAACGGATTCTCAATTGTTGCTAAGGCAATTTTATTTATTTATGCTATACTAATATATACAGGTAAATAAAATTAGAGCGCATGTTTGTAACAATAAAAAGCATGCTGTTTGTTTTGGTTTATCTCCGAAACGGTACAACCGATTTTGGTAATACTTTCATTAGTAAATCCCTTGAAACGGATCTCGTTTATATTCCAAACAAATAATTTATTGTTTATCAGTTTCCAGTTAAAAGAGAAATGTCATGTTGTGAGTGAAATAAGCATAAGCTTATATAAATAAAATATCGATTATTTTAATTATTTTTGGAGCTACAACATTTTTATAAGCAATTCCTAAAAGAGTCCTTGAATTTGTTGTCACAAATTTATTGCGGCGGTAGATAGAAAATTTACGAGAGAAATCGATTGAATTATGTAACTTACGTGTTATGAACCAATAAATAAAGTTCATTTAGCAAATTATCAAAATCCATATCTAAATTTCTCTGCTGTTCTCTGTATTCTATATCCATCGTCTCCAACAGTTCACACAGATCCAACTGATATTTGTACGGTACTTTCGAAATTTTTCTTTCCCTTTTAGGAGGCAAACGTTAATGTTTCAATTTACAACATTCACTGTTAAGATAGAAAATAAATCACCCTTTATATATTAAATATTAGTTATTTACAAATTTAATGGCCTATTAATTATCCTATTCATTTGTTAACAATTAATATTAATAACATTACGTAAACAATGAAAGTCGTTAGCATTAAAAATATTTAATTACTTAAATGAAACATTAATTAATGACGTTGTATGGATAGTTTAAACAAATTTAATTGATTCATGCTAAAAATATATTTTGTTTTTATACAATAGAATTTAAAAAACTAGTCTCGAATATGAAAAATAAATTCCGAGAATTATAAATCATATAGCGGAGAGTTAATAATAAAAAATATGTAAAATAGAAAGGAGATGTTTGGCAATAAAATAGATTATTTTTTAACCGATGAATCGAAGACTTTTGAGGTGATATACACTGTATCACATTGTGCTTGTCACTTTGTGACGTAAGATGTCAAGTCGCTTTATTCCTGTAATTTCACAAATCTCAAATACCTTCTAACTGGCACGTAGTTATGTTTGCACACTAGTGTTTAGCGGTTGAACCTAACAATGATTTACCAGTAAGCTGCGTTAGGTTAAATAAATTCTTATTAAGTATCAACTTATTTATCTGTGCAATTTCATTAAAAATAAATCCAAGCGTGTTGCTTGTTACGAAAAAATATTTCTGGTAGCTTATATAACAGAATACAAAAAAATCTAATTTTATTTTCACACTTGACAGTTACTAGGGACAGTAATGATTTTTATTATTTGACGTTTCTTTTCTTGAACAGCAACACCTGTGAGCTAATTTTTTTTCGCTTCAGCTCGCGATATTTTTGTTTAGTGTTGATTGTTATTATTGTAATTTTTGTGATCGATTTCGATTCTTAATTTAGAAGAAAATTGTGTTACATTTTATATTCTTTATACGTCCAAGTTACACAATAAAGTTATAACATGTACGAAAATATTGAGACTTCTACTTATACATCAATTATGTACTTTTCTATTTAGACACTGATTTGAAAAAACATTTATAGTGGTCCTTTTATATATTATTACAAATACATTAAAAAGAAAACGTGTACAAGAAACTTGTAGCGCCATCTAGTGATAACCACTAGAAGTAAGTATTTGGCAAAATCTTTTAAGTACGTTTGTTAAGCAACTGATTTAAAGTTATGTTTACTTATTCCCTATGTTCAGCTTTAATATTTCACCAAAAATATACGTGTAATAACTTATTTACTCGATTTAGTATAATAAGCATTTTTATGAGATTGATATGTTCGTCTTTTTTTAGTACCACAGCAGTTCCCATTTCTACTGCTAAATAATTATATGCAGACATTACTGAGTTCCGGTTTGAAGGGTGCTAGTGAAATTACTGCGGTAATGAGACTTAACACCTAACGTTTCAGACGACGAGAGCAATGTGGTGCTGTGTATAGTTATTATTACCAGAACTTATTGCCAGAACCACATTGTTATGAGCAGGCGTAACAATTACCATCAAGAGAACGCCATGCTCGTCTTGACACCCCGTCGAATAAAAAAATAGTGTCTTAAATCAAGGTTAAGATCTACAAAGGATTGTAGTGTCTCAAACCAAGTAGGTTGGATATTATATCTTGCTTTAAATAAATCACCTTCTCTCCTTATACATATCATCGGGCAAACTTGATGATAGTTTCACATGATGTTTAATTAGAGTCAGGTCGAAGAACACTGATTAAAAAGTGTTGACAGATGGAATACAGAAATGATGTTACGGCAGATTTACATCATGAGGGTGGTAGCTAGCCCGGCGGGTTCGAAAAATATATTTCGTCATCATTATATCTGTTTCAAGAAGTCCTGGCAATTGTCCCAATAGCCCCTTCGATTTATTTCAAACGAAACTCTTTAAGCAATTATAATACTTAAGTACGAACAATAAAATACATTGTTCCTCGCTAAGTCAGGATGGAGCTGCTGAGGAGCCATTTCGCTCGCATTTCATTCATAGCTCGTTAATTTCATTCAACTGAATTCATGGACGCCACTGAACTAATTTACGAAGCTGAAGAAGGACGTTGTTTACGAATCCATGACTAATATTGAAGAGTTCGGAAATACACGCAGTATTTGCCAGCGTTTGCATAATTTTCTGGCGAAACAATACACAATACATCGTATAATATTATGAAAATTGATGATGAAGATCTTTAAATAATCTAGCTCTATCCTGACTTATACATTTACAGCCGGGATAGTAATCTTATGCTAAATTCACAATACAAAATTTGGAGGTAATCTTAATTTAGTTTTGATATACTGTCGGTTAATGACCACGATCTCACCTGGTGTTAAGTTGTGATGTGGACTGTGGTGGTAAAACATTAACCTAGTAGATGCTTATTCACTCAAAATTTGAAGACACCCACATCGTATTTGAACGGGAAAACTGACGCAATGAAGTTGTTCATCATCATCATCAGTTAATACATGTCCAATGCTGGACATAGGCTTCCTCTTATAGTAGGAGGATTTAGGCTGTCTTCCACCACGCTGGCCTAATGCTGGTTGGGAACCAAAGCATCCTTTGTTGATTAGCAGGGTGCACCACGAACAGGTTAGGTTGAATTGGGTACTGTGAGTTGTATTGTGACCTCTTAAACCTTGCTCTTAGTAAAAACAAAATTTTCAATCAAATCTAGAATCCAGAGGATCTCAAACAAACCACCACATAACATTCTATATATATTTCATATAACGTTTAGTGGAAGGTAAACCGATATGAAAATACAACGTAAGCCGTTTACATTAAAATCAATGAAGCTATTTACTGTCATGTCTTATTGGAAGAGATATATAATGAATAAAATAACGTTAAGATTTCCCGTATCGTTGGCAAATTGACAAAATAAACGAAGAGAAAGAACCTTGAACTTTTATTGGTCGGGTTCTCCTTAGTGCGGTGATTCACGGAAAATCGCTCTTATTATATATAATAGTTTTCATCGGCGACCTTCACCGCTTTAATTCACATATGTTGAGAGAAAACATCAAATAGATCTTTCAACTCTTCAAGGTTACAGAAACTTCGATATGTATTTTACATAAATATATTTAATATTTAAAAACTATATTAAGAACACTTAGAATTAGAGTCCAATAAGCGGTCTTAATACTTCTATTAAAAGTAGGAAGAAGGTAATGCTGAGGTAGGTCAAGTGATAGAAATGAAATTTTAACATAAACATTAATATACAGAATTTATTTAAAATTTACGTATACATATTGGAAATTTGGAAGTTAATACATATGAATATAAGTCTTCTTCTTAAGGTAACATCTTCTTTCGAAGGTCAGCGATCATTACAGCAATTTGGACCTTAGACATCGCGACTCTGAAAAGTGAACGGGTGCTCTTTCTAAACCACTGGCGTAGGTTTTTTTAACCAGGATGTTCTTCTGCGGCTCACACTTTTCTTTCCCTGTATAATGAGCTGCAGCAGTTCATGTTTTGCATTTCTCATTATGTGGCCCAGATATTCTAACTTTCTTTTCTTTATTATATATAAGACTGAATATAAATAAACGTACGAAAGAATATAAAAATCATTAAATACATACAAAACAAACTTTTTTTATATATAACAGAAATATTTGGTTTAACTATATAATCGCTTATAACGAAGGAAAGGTTTTTGGTATTTGGTTTTCCTGAGTTTGATTCCGTAGCCAAATGTCGCGAAGGTTATAAGGTTTTTCCGAACCACAGATTGAATAGTTATTATCCTCATATTATAAATCTGCCATAAAAGCGTTGATGTACTGTCAAGGTACAAGCTCCAGAGTATTTTGAGAAAAGATCCTTTTTCTTATTCAACGTGGCATCGAGACGAGCATGACGTTCACCTGATGATAAGTGATAACCTTGACCATAATGTGGTGCTGGTTCTCATGAAATACATAGCACCACATTACGCTCGTCGCCTTTATAAAGTGTCTTGATACATAAATCTCGTTACCCTAGTATTTTACTAGCATACATCACCCGTCTAACTGGTACACAGTAATGTTTATTGGCTCCAATAGAAACTGCAGCGGTATCCAGCAATAAGACCTACAACCAATGTTCATTCTTCACTATCTTTGATCTCATTGACACTTGACATCATATGAAGTTGAACTGCAAGTTTTTAAGTGACCGACTTAATTACGGAATTTTTTATTAATTAATAAACGAGAGTAAATCAATTAATTTTCTCGATCACTCAAGCGAAATACAAAAATACGAATCGTTTTTTTTTAATATTATAAGTAATTCTTGGTCAAAGAATTTTGTTCTTTTATGCCCATTTAATAAGACGGTTTCTCATAAGTATAAACTGTTTTAACCTTGTTCATATTATTAACAAAAAATTTATTTAGTAATTAAAATTTTTGTTAATTAATATAGAAAATAATAATTTAATGTTATACGAGATATTGATAAAAGACGAGACAATTGCCGCAAATTTATATTTATTTACGTAACGATTCCGGTGATTTTACGAATCACTGGCATACATCCCATTCGCCAAGATCCAGGATCGCATTCATGAAGACTTTAAACATTTATATTTTGTAAGAGGTTACAATAAAGCGTATTTTTGTGTAAACGGTTCATTGTAAAGAAGCATTCCATTCATTACATATGCAGCTCATTCAAGTAGTTTTGAAGATGAACTTATAACTGGTGAATAAAATCATATAAACAATCATATTTTACACATAAACTTTTAAGTGAAAATAAACTTGTCGGAAATAATGTTAACAAGTGAATGTCACTTCAGCATATTTTATCTACAATGCTAAATAATTGACCTCAATTATGTAAAGTTAAGTGACAACGAGACAGGAGAGTTCGAGATCTTTCCCCCGTTGAAACTTGAAGCCCGGCATTTGTATTACCTTATTAAATATACCGTAACCTTTTAATAATTCGAATAACGTTAAAATAGGTACCAAAAGTTACTTATTAAAAGTAATTTTTCATGAACCTAAAATTTCTCTGAATTCTATATTGTTTAAAGCAAATGAAGAAGTGTAGCTTTAATAAAATTAATATGAAATAATATTCAAATAGATTTATTAATACATCTTTAAAAGACTATTCCCCGAAAGTGTTTTAGGGCAACCAATCGTAAGAACTGGTGCCAAGAAAAAATACCCTCGCGACGACACTGCGTTATAGTGGGAATAGTCACCCTTGCACCACAGTTTCTTGGAAATCGTTTCAGCCTGCCAACGACCGGCACACTCGCCAAAATTTGCTTCTACGATACATCACGCTACATGAAGCCCTTAACTTTATGGACTGTCGTAAACTTTCAACTCGGTAAGCTAAACAACTTTTAGGTACGAGTATAAATCACATTATATATCTATTTTCGATTAAATACATATTGATTATTCTTTTAAAGTCCGTTTATTTTTATATTTACAAATCTTTCTAGAATATGCAAAAATTAAAATGAAATTAAAAACATAAATATCATTATGTTTATTTTGAGCGCCATCTATTAGCGAACAGCTTTAAATTTCTCTTTGTAATTGCGATATTAGTTATTCGTTAATTTCCATAGACTTCAAAAGTTTTTTATTTGAATAAAAAAGTTTTGTTTGTAAAATTTTTATTTCTTTATATTACAGAAATATATCTAATTAACTCAAATCTACATATACGTTAAATAAATTATGTTTTCAACATATAATATTTTTAACTGGCAGCCCTAATTGTCTATAAATAAAACATCGTCTGACGGCTGGCAGGAACATCCGGGCCACGAAAGAAAATAGGGCCCTTTTTCAAAGCGTACGCCATCGCTGGCGTATGGTAGTATATTTTATTGACAGAAAAATCAAAAGCCATCCAATATGGTAAGTACAGAACTTCATAATTAATAGCAAGATTGTGTAGCTGTGTTATCGTAGTAATATTGTATAACGTTATTTTTATTTATTTAGTGTAAAATCTTGAAATTAAACTTGGTTTCTTTCGTCGACCGTCTTTGTGTCGGATGACGTTTCCAAAAGTTAGGTGAAATGTCCAAGTGTTGTGTGTTAGCAGATACATGCAAATTGTTTTAATTATTTAAAGGAAAAACACTAGGAATCGAGGAATAATGATTAAAAGACGTGCGTGATATAAAAATTAAATTAGAAAAGTGTTTTTGTGGCGGAAGGTAATAATGAACGGGTTTTCTGATTTATCCAGGTGAATTTCACGGTAGACGAGATCAGGACGATGATGGACAAGAAGCGGAACATCCGCAACATGTCCGTCATCGCCCACGTAGATCACGGCAAGTCCACGTTGACGGATTCCCTGGTCTCCAAAGCCGGTATCATCGCTAACGCGAGGGCCGGCGAGACGCGCTTCACCGACACACGCAAGGATGAGCAGGACAGATGTATCACCATCAAATCCACGTGAGTACCATACTGTTTCGAAACAAATCTTCAGTTTCACGCTTTTAAATAAATACCATATGGATGGCATTGAGGTTATGTTACACTCTCAATATGTACTACATAATGGCTATTATAATTAAGTTTAAAATATATTATATAAACAAAAAGAGATCTGTTGTGCAATAAATATACTTCATAATCTATCAACATTAAATATAATACAATGATGATTGTTCTTACCATAATTACTGATATTCTTGAAGAACTTCAGAACGGCCATCTGATTACAAATATAACAAAAGAAAAACATTAAATATCAAGATTTAGGTTATAATAGATTTTATTTGTCCACAGTGCCATCTCTATGTTCTTTGAACTTGAGGAGAAAGATCTGGTCTTCATCACAAATGCTGACCAACGCGAGAAGAATGAGAAGGGTTTCTTAATTAACCTGATCGATTCACCCGGACACGTTGACTTCTCATCTGAAGTGACGGCTGCTCTCCGTGTCACTGACGGAGCTTTGGTGGTTGTCGACTGTGTTTCTGGTGAGTTTAAACATGTTTATGAAAGTGCAAAGAATATTCGGTAGCATCAAGTGTTTTAATTATTTAAAGACCTTAAGTATTTAAAAAGAAAATATTTCATAATATATATGAAATGTTTATTACTGTACAAAAATGTTGACAGTTATAGAAATCAGAATAACTTTATAGTGGCAATAAAATAAAAATACATTAAAAGCAATAAATAGTATTTTTTGGATTTTTCAATTGCATAACAATTTTATTTACAACAACAAAATAACTTGTTTTTAATTATTGTTACTACATATTTATCATTTAAATATGAAAAAAATTTCCTAGATATTCTAAATACTATTAAATATTAACACAATAGATAAATTAATTTTATAAATCGGTGAAAGTGATTGATATTGGTGATGTGGCAACTTTCACATTGATAATAATTTACTATTGCACAATTTATTGTAATATTTCATGTTAATAATTCCCTTGCATCCTCCTCATGAATAAACTAAGCTCTGGTTTCCAACTGACCCACATAGAGCCAGAGAAGTGGAACATGGCTCGAGTCCTTGCTGATGATGATTATTTAAGATAGCATTAGTATTAAATGTACATAATAGAAAAAAAGTCTTGATTAATAATATTAGGGGAAAGCAAATTTTTTTAATCAATGAAGTATTAAATAATCACTATAATAATTAAACATAAAGAAATTTTAATTTTTTTTTCTCTAAAATTGGTTTTGTTGTAAATAATAACTTTTTTATGTATAATGTAGGTAGCTTATGAAAATCAAATATAAACAATTGGAATTATTAATAATTTATTAATTATTTAAAATAATCATATTAATAAATATATATAAACAATATGTTTATTATCCGCTAGGTGTGTGTGTACAAACTGAGACGGTGCTGCGTCAGGCCATCGCCGAGCGCATCAAGCCAATCCTGTTCATGAACAAGATGGACCGTGCCCTTCTCGAGCTCCAGCTGGAGTCTGAAGAGCTTTACCAAACATTCCAGCGTATAGTTGAGAATGTAAACGTAATCATAGCAACTTACAATGATGACGGTGGACCAATGGGTAATTTGACAATATTTGCCTTTAGATATCTTTATTATACATAGTCTTCTTCCATAACATTACTGGTGGTAGATCTTCATAGCCAGAGAATAGGTAGGTAACAACAGCTCCTATTGCAATTGACCAGTATCCAGTTTGAAGGGTAAAGTATTCTAGTGAAATTACTAGGGTAATAAGACAACAGATTACTTCTCAAGGTGATGAGTGCAATGTGGTGTTGTGTATATCATCTTAACCAGTGCTATGTTATGAACAAGTATATTCATAACATAGCACTGATATATGTCATGTTATATATTTTAAACAAAAAAAAAAATGTTACTTTGTTATAGTTAATAGATTGAATTGTAAGTCTTTTTAATATTAGTTTTATATATTAATTGTTTATAATAATTAGATTTATTTATTTATTATTTATGTACACTTGTATATATATATATAAAACAATACTATGTAATAAAAGTAACATAGTGTGATAAAGGCGAGCTTAACACTAAAAAGAGTTCTCTTCCAGCATACACAAATAGTAAGGATATACTATTTTAATTATTTGTGTTGGTGTATTGTGTACTAGTAATAGTAACATATAAGGAACATATATAACAAGTATACATAGAGGTAAAAATAAAATATGCAACTAGAGGTGAAGATACTAGTCTTAAACTCTCTTCTTGAAGATAAGGAGGGACAGGCGCGGATATGGATTAGATCAGAGTTCCCCAAACTTTTTTGTGTCGTAGACCCCTTGCCACGTTTTTCCGTGTTGTGTAGACCCCCTACTTACCTG